>CBVK0100681999.1:0-13412 GCA_900067695.1 Picea abies
AACATGCATGACTTTGCAAATTGTTGACAAACCTATAACCTTAGCTATGAAAAACATGGTGCTAACAGGTTCCACAAGGATACCTTGGCAATCTACTATATAAAATTAGGATTTAATTACTATATATTATCACTACATCAAATTAAAATAAGGTCTAAGGAAATGACATAAAAAAACATGTTTTACCTCATGCACCATGTTCTAATTGGCATTAGACAATTAGACATAAATTTTCAAGTCTTGACAACTTATTTGCCAATCCATTAAGAGTTTGGTCTCTCCAAAAACATGTAGATTCTTTAACCCTTTTTATATTGATTTTTTTAGCATTAGACATAAGCATAAAATTTAGTTTGATTGTCAGTCCCTTGTCCAACAACATATTTCATTCCATTAAGAGTTTGGATTCTCCAAAAATATGTAGATGCTTTAACCCTCTTTATATTGATTTTTTCAGCATTAGACATGAGCATAAAATTCAGTTTGATTGTTGGTCCCTATATTTCATTAAAAATTAAAGAGAAAAATTAAATAAAAGAATAACTCCTACTCCACATACACTTGGGTTTCTTTTGTAGGCTCCATTGAAGGAACCCCAAGTCTTTCCTTAATCTATGCATGTCTCTTTTAAAATTTTGGGTTATCTCTCCTTAGGAGGTCTCCAGCTATTAGGATACGACCCAAAGCTCTCTTAGTTGGTCATTCGTCGACATGATATATTTTCCATGTAATAAAGGTCGACATTAGTTAATAAGGCCTATTAAATAAATGTGAACATGTCAATGTAAGAAGACCTAATAGAAGTTTCCACTTCTAGAAAAACATCCCTCTAGAATGTTCTTTAGAAGATACAATTAGTATAAACATGAATAGGAGGTATGAGAAAACTTGTCTTGAGTATTATTGTAAGAGAGATCTATTCATTTTGGAGGTTTCCCCCTCGAAGAGACAAGTGAAAAAAACTTTCTTGGTGCTATCAATATTATATTTCTTCTCTCTTTTAAATGTCCCAGTTATTCTTGGGGTATATTTTCTTGTTGTGTTATATGTTTCAGGTTAAACATATTACAAGTGATATCAGAGCTCTTTCTGAGGCCAACACGCACCCATTTTTTTTTTAGAAATTTGTAGGCTAGAGACATGCTACGAACTCTTTAAACTATAGAGATATGTCATTCAACACATAAATCCATGGTTGAGGAGGCATACACGAAGTTCATACAAGATTTTTTTAAGCTCACATTGTTGGACACCCTTGTAACCCATGTTGGTACCCCTTTGAGTGGTAGTGCATCAAAAAACACATGTACACTAATTTTCTCGTCCTCGTACCTCGGGTATATCAGAAGACCTCGATGATATCTTGAAACCATCTCTAGATGAACCGATTGGCAACTTGGATGTTATAGTGCCACCACGAACAATACTCGAGAATATACTCTTTAGTAACTGGGTAATCTGGTAGTATGGCTAAGGGTATGGTCGAGCCTCCTTAGTTGGTTCCATGATATATTGGGATGATTACTATTGTTTGACCCCGCACGTATATCAAAGAGATATAGCATAGGGAAAACTCTTTTCTGTAGGAACCCTGAAAACCCTTCCCCTTGGGAAAGAAAAAGAACAGGAACAATCGAACTCTATTTTTGTGCAACCTTGCCTCCTACTTTCAGGCTGCAAAATTAAAACACATTTTTTTCTATTGAAAATTTGGGAATTTTGGCACTACAACATTATTCATATCAGAGTATAACTCTATGGGAGTAAAAACAAAAAAGGAGTATAGTGGTCTCATTGGAACCCTTATTTGGGATCTCTACCATTGGATTCATCTCTTTGTCTTGATTGTAGTGGTACCTATCTTTTTTAGCCTATTTTCTCTGTGGACCAAACCCCCCTTCCCGACACTCTCATTTGGGACCTCTCCCATTGCATTCCTCTCTTTGTCTTGATTTCCATGGTACCTATTGTTTTTAAGCCTATTTTTTCTGTAGGACCGACCCCCCTTCCCGACACCCTTACTTTCCACCTAACCCAGCAGACTCCTTATATTGTGTTGATAATTGAGGCATCATTCTACCTTAGCCTCCACAATGGACCCTACCACTCACACTCAGAACCTGGAAGAGTTGGACAATAAGGTAACCAATATGTCTGAGGACATTGACCAGATAAGTAAGAGCCTAAACTCTCTCACCCAACAACTGTAAGACTTTGTAACACACAACAAGGGTAAGCATCCTAGTACCACCCCAAGGCCACTCATTCTTCCCATTATGAGAATACTCATCTTTCCCACTATGCTTGGGGTTTTACAAATTCCTAGAATAAGGTTCCCAATGTTGAGATGCATAAATTTGATGGATCAGACTAAATCAACTGGGTATCCCAAATGGAACACTACTTCTCCCTCCATGATATTCGGGATGATGAGACCAAAATCCATGTGGAGGTTTTGTGCTTCGATCAAGAATGTTGGAAATGGTGGAAATGGCATAAGAAATGTTATATGGGACAACCAAATTGGCCCATGTTCACCAATGAGGTTTGTGCTCATTTTAATAGGGAATCTCATTTTTTGGGATGACTCACCAAGATGAGACAAACAGGGCCAGTAGCAGACTTCATCACCGCATTTCAACAATTGGATATTATAACTGAGTGATTATATCATGAGTTTTATCTTGAATGTTTCCTTAGTGTCTTAAAGGACGTCATTCAGGTTGTTGTTTGCATGCACCATCCTGTTACCTCGTTGTAGGAGTGCAAATTAGAAATGGAGGTTGAGACCAGTATTCATTCTCAAACCCTTCATTCTATAGTTCCCACTCACCCTAGTCTAGGGACTACCCATGCTCCGACACAAAATTTGAAGATCCAAAATGTATTTCCAGCAGAAATGGATGAACGTTGGAAGCAAGGAATTTTCTATTACTATGACGAAAAGTATTTGCTAGGACATAAATGTCATGATTTTTTTTTTTTCCAAATTGATGGGTCAACTCCCACCTCCTCCGAGGAAAGACTCTAAAATGAGGCCCCAGACCCTGAGGACACACAACCAACTCCCCCCATCCCTAATCCAATCGCATTTCTCGTGGAACCTGAGGAACCTGCCATATCTCTCCATTCCCTAGTAGGTATTTTTTCTCCATAGAAATTAAAAATCAAGGGATACATCAAACCTAGGTCGGTCTTGGTGTTCTTTCATAGTGGTAGAACCTATAATTTTATTCATCGGAGGGTCACTGAGGATCTCGGTTTCTTTGGTATACCACTTTCATATTTTCAATTTCTCATAGCTAGTGGTGGTACAATGAAATGTGGGGGATGTTGTGAGAATGTCAAACTCCAAATGGGCTATTATAACTTGAAAACACACATATTTTCCATTTCCATGGGTGTTTGTGATATTGTCTTGGGTGTTGAATTGATTCAACCTTGGGACCGGTTACCATGGATTATGAAGAGTCATATCTAAGGTTTACTCAATATGCTCACACCTATACCCTCCAAGTCCTGTGAGCTTGTTCCCCATAAATTATCATTTCTCATCGGATGGAGAAACTCCTAAAGAAAGGACACCATGGTGTTATTTCTCAACTTAATTACATCTAGGTACATGAGCAATAATCCCCAATAATAGATCCTTATCTGCAAATGATTTTCGATAAGAACCAAAGGGTCTTTGAGACACCCATGAACTTACCCCCCTCCCAGGGTGACCATGATCACAACATCCCTCTCCTTATAGGAATACATCCCCTAAATGTATGCCCCTACTGGTATCCATTTTCTCAAAAAAATGAAATAGAAAAAATAGTGCATGAATTACAGGAGGCCGATGTAATTTTCCCATGTACCAACCCATATTCATCCCCTGTTTTGATGGTCTTAAAAAAAGAAGGTTCTCGGCGCATGTGTCTAGATTTTTTCTCCCTTGATAAATTAACCATGAAGGATAACTTTACCATTCATGTCATTGATGATCTATTGGATGAACTTCAAGGTGCCTATTTCTTCAAAAAATTAGATCTTCGCTCAGGTTATCACCAGATGAATTAATAAAATATTCTGAAGACTGCTTTCAGAACACATGAAGGAAATTGTGAATTCTTGGTAATTCCTTTTTGAATTTTCAATTCTCCATCTTCCTTCCAAAGTCTCATGAATAAACTCTTGAATCCCTATATTCAGAAGTTTTTTCTAGTTTTATTTGACGACATCCTCATTTACATATGCACTTTGGATTCCCATCTACACCATGTGGACAAAGTACTCCAATTGTTATAGGACAATCAATTATTTGTCAAAAATTCAAAGAATTATTTTGGGGCAAGTAAGGTCGAATACTTCGGACACATTGTGGGACGTGATGGGGTAAGAGTGGACCCAAAAAAGATTCAATCAATGCAGGATTGGTTGAGACCCATGACCTTGAAATTCCTTCAACGTTTCCTAGGCCTCACATGATGTTACTGGAAATTTATCTACCATTATGGAAAAATTGCCCAGTCATTGATGGACCTTATTAGGAAGAATGAATTTCATTTGACACCTACAGTAGAGAAAGCCTTCAAAGATTTAAAGTAGTCCATGTGCACTACCTTCGTCTTAGTATCCCTAATTTCAAAAAAACTTTTGTTGTGGAATATGATGCTTCAGGCACTGGTATTGACGCAATTCTAACAAAAGAAGGTATACCTCTTACTTTCACTAGTGAATATTTGAGTGGACGCAAGTTGGGAAAATATACATATGAAAAGGAAATGATGTCCATTCTCCATGTTGTGCACACTTGGAGACCATATCTATCAGGACATTGTTTTTAGATCAAAACATGTAACCATAGTCTGAAGTGCTTCTTAGATCAGAGGTTATCCTCCCCAGAACAAAGCAAGTTGTTGAACAAAATGTTGGGCTATGATTATGAGATTATCTATAAAAAATCAAAATAAAATGTAGTGGCATATGCATTGTCAATACAATATTAGGATGAAGGTTACCTCTTTGCATTATCATTACGAGTTCCTAATTGGATTGAGAAAGTTCAACAAGAGTGGTTAACCCACCCAATTATGTCACAAGTAATTCAACGACTTCAGGAGGACCCTAAACCTCGCCCTGGCTACACTTGGCAAGACAATATCCTTATATGTAAGGATCACTTGTTTTTGTCTCTGAATTTAGCACTCAAGACCAATATATTAAATGAGTTTCACTCATATGATCTCATTGGTCACTCAATATTCCAAAATACATATACTCGTTCTCATCATTATTTTTTCTAGGAAGTAATGAAGAAGGACATATTTAACTTTGTCACCTAATTTGATATTTCCCAATGCAATAAAGGTGAAACTATCAAGACCCTAGGATCTCTACAGTCGTTACCCACTCCAACTTCTATTTGGACTGACATTTCCATGGAATTTATAGTGGGAATTCCAAAATAGGGTAACAATTTCGTCATCATGGTTAAGGTAGATCACCTCTCGAAGTATGCACATTTTGTGCCTTACCACACCCTTTTATGCCAGCTATGGTAGCGCAAGTTTTCATTGATCGTATTTTTAGACTACATGGCATGCCAACATCCATTGTGTTTGATTGTGACCCGACCTTCACCAACACATTTTGGAAAGAATTGTTTAAATTATAGGGAACATAATTAAACATGAACAGAACCTACCACCCTCATATGGATTGCCAAATCGAAGTTGTCAATAAATGTTTGAAACCCTACTTGCGTTGTTTTTCTTTATACAAACAACATCAGTGGGTGCAATGGTTACCCTTGGAAGAATGGAGGTACAACACTTATTATCATAGAGAAACCAAAATGACACCATATGAAATGGTGTATGGACAACAACCACCTACAATAAATTCCTATATCCTAGGAATATCAAAGGTCCAAGATATTGATAAGTTGATGCAAGGTAGAGAAGCTACCCCTATGGCTCTGAAGGATAACCTCCACATGGCCCAAAATCATATGAAGCAATTGATTGAGTAGCATCATTCCGAACATCACTCAAATCCCATGGACACCACAAGTAGGAAGCCAAATTTTATGGCCCCTATTATATTATCAAATGTATTGGTCCAGTTTCCTACAAATTGGCACCTCTGACAACCTCCAAAATACATCTGGTGTTCCATGTTTCCTCTTTGAATAAAGTGGTGGGTCAAAATTGCAAGGTTTAAATCATCCTTCCTGAATTATATGAAGAAGGATCCATTTGGATGAAAACAAAATCCATCCTCAATGTGCATGAGAATATCTTGTGTGTATGAACTATCAAATAAGTGTTGATCAAGTGGAAGGACACATCTCCATAGGATGTAACTTGGGAACCAGATACCATTCTGCAATAGTTTTTGCATCTTCACCCTTGAGGACAAGGATTCTTTTGAAGGGGTAGGGTATGTTAGGATTCGACTTTAACCCATCTTGGTTGGTCATTATTTAGCATGATATATTTTCCATGTAATAGAGTCCCGCGTTAGTTAATAAGGCCTATAAATAAATGTGAACAATTCAATGTAAGAAAACCTTATAGACGTTTCTGCTTCTAGAAATATATTCCTCTAGAATGTTCTTTAGAGGATAGAATTAGTATAAATAAGAGTAGGAGGTATGAGAAAACTTATCTTGAGTATTTATGTAAGAGATCACTGCTCATTTTGGAGGTTTTCCCCTTGAAGAGGAAAGTGAAAATATATTTCTTGGTGATATCAATATTATATTTTTTCTTTCTATTGAATGTTCCTTTTATTATTGGGGTATATTTTCCTGTTGTGTTATTTTTTTTGGTTAATCATATTACACCAACATCCTTCAATACATAGCATTATTTTATTTTCTACTTTTGCAAGTGAAAGGAAAATATCCTGGAATATAATATAATTCCTTGAAATCCAAATCACATAAATGACAAAAGAGTGTAGTTTCTTGATGGCTTCTATAGATCTGTCAATTATCCAATCTAGTAGACAATCAACTAAGGACATATTGTCCAATTTGTTTTTTTTCAAATGTATCTTGTAATACCACATTCAAAACAAATCTTGAAAGGGAAAATGTCACAAATAGGTGATCCATATATTCCTTAATAGTTTTACATCATATTAATCTACCTAAACCAAATTGGTTTCTCATTTGTCCATTATCCGATGTCAAATTTTGTTTACTAGGGCCAACCACAGAAAACTCTTTCGTTTCAAAGGGAATCCAATTTACATACTATATTCCACTACCATACCCTTTCTACATCCAATGCTTCCTCCATTCTAGTCTAATACCCCAACATAGTAGTATACTACCATGTATCCAAATTCTTGGAGCATCTGATCTGTTCCTCCTCATCAGAAAATTGTAAGTCATTGTGAGTTAAAATATTAACATACTAGATCCATTCATTTTCCAAATCAAACTTGAAATTTAATAAATTTGTTGCCACCCATCCTTCATACCATTCATTTCTTACAATTTGAAATATTATCTCCCTCAATAAATGAATTCCATGTTCATGCAATGCAACTGACAAAGGTTCTAATATTCTATAATTCCCTTTATAGTCAATCGATGGATCCTCCCCTATCCTAACCTTTCTTCCACTTCCCATTTTGTAGGATGTCCATTTTCTAATTAAAGGTAATTACTTTACTAAGGCTTTCTAGATAACATAATCTCCTTGAGAATGTTTCCTTGCTAGACTAATACATACTACCATTATTCTACATTTTAAATACCTTTTTTTTTGTAAATTTTCCCCACAATCCCTCATTATAGACCAATCTTCGTATACCTTTTGTTGAAAGGATAAACCGAATGTATGTACATTTTTTAAACCCCATTCTCGTGCTTCCTTTCAAGTCTTCAATATTGATCATTTGACTAGTAGAATTCTATTATGATCCAATGCATTAAAAATGAAAAAAATTCAATGAACACAGTCCAGTTTGAGGGGGAAACCTCCTTTTACAATATATCCAATTTAGAGATAATATGAGATGAGATAAGATTATCCTAAGACTAGGTATCATTGGTATATATATACGAGACAAAGGGTACAATTATAATGAAAGGGTACAATTAATGGTTCTATTCAACCTACTAATATAACACTAGAAATATAAAAATTCAGTATCTAGGGTCTTAGGAAGGGGTTTTATACAGAAAATGGAATTTATCTAGGGATTAACATGCTCATCCCCTTAAGACAAGTGTTGTTCTCAAAACTTGCTAACTGCAAGTGTTTCTACATGAAGAATCCATCTTCCCATGACACCTTTTCCATTGGTAGGTTCTTCCATTTGAAGAGGTACTCAATAATTGTTTGATTCCATTGTCACATAGTCCTTGTTTCAAGGATTTTTTTATTTTTTTTTCTATTATGATTTTCCCTTCTTCATTAATCTCTAGAAAAATGTTTCGGACTGGGATCATGTCATTGAGTACCTTATTTATGAAATACATATAGAAGATTGGATGTACATGTGAAGATGGAGGAAACTCTAATTGGTAAGACATACTTCCAATCCTTTGCAAGACCTTGTAGGGGCAATTATATTTTGGTGATAATTTATTTTTCTTATTTTTTTGCTTGAGGGACATTTTTTTATATGGTTGTAGCCACAAAAATACACAATCACCCACTTCAAATTGCCTTTCAATGTGATTTTGATATTATTGTTGTTTCATCCTATTTTGTTCCATCACCAAGTTGTCCTTCAATAGTTTGAGCACCTCTTATTTGTGACCTATGTGTTCCTCCAATGCATGAACCTTTGTAGTCCCTTTCAAGGCATATGTGATGGATGGAGGATGATATCCATAAAGTGCTATAAATGGGGAATTTTTTTATAAAGTATGGAACTTGGATGTTATACCACCATTATTCCAAGGGAAACCACTTGATCCATTGTGTTTTTTTATCATATTCAATGAAACAAATATATCATTCTATAAATTTATTCACAATCTTAGTTTACCCATCAAACTGAGGATGGTAAAATGAGTTATGATCCAATTGAGTACCCAAAAAATAAAATAATTCAGTCAAAAAAATTCTAGTGAAAATAAGATCTCTATTAGTTACAATAGTATTGGGGAATCATATAGCTTTTGAACTATTTACATCAATGATATGTCTATTTTACTTTCTTTAAAAGGATGAGAGAGATAGAGAGAAAAAATGGGCATTCTTGTTCAGTCGATCTGCTACTACCATGATGATAGTATTTCATTTATATTTGGGCAAACCTATAATAAATCCATTGAAAATTCATCCCATATTTGACTTGGTATAACTAATGGTTGTAGGAGACCTACATTCTTTATTGTCTCTCCCTTGTTTTGTCAGAATACCACACATTCAGACAAAATTTTAAACATGATTTTTCAGAACTTCCCAGAAAAAAACCTTCTTGATCCTATGGTAAGTTTTCAAGAACAATGAATGTCCTCCTATAATATAAGTGTGCAATTATAGAAGGACCTTTTGTTTGAGTTGGGAATTATTACATAAATATAGGAAATCATGATACCATAGAGGATCATTCTTCCATACAAATTTATCTAATGCACTATGGTACTCTTGTAGTTGTTTAATGATCTTACATACCTATTGATCTTACTTCCATTTTATCCTTGCTTCTTCCACCTAATCAAATTGTAGAATAGAAATAGCACATAATGAACCCTCTATTTCATCCTCTTTCCTTGAAAGTGCATCTTCCACAATATTATATTTTCCTTTATTGTAGATAATTTCAAAGTCATAACCTAGCATCTTTGTAACCCATTTTTTTTTCATTTGAAGATAATCATTGCTGGAAAAGAAGTACTTCAAACTAGTCATTATATATTTTTACTTTGAACTGTTTTCCTATTAGGTATGGGCACCATTTCTTGACTACATGTAGTATGGCCAACATTTCCTTTTCATAAATTGGTTTGAGTAAATATTTTCCTTTAAGTTGGATACTTTAAAAGGAAAGAGGCCTTCCTTCTTGTATTAAAATTGCACCAATGTGATGGCCATAGGCATCACACTCCACAATAAATGTTTTTGTGAAGTCAAGTGTGGCTAGGAAAGGAGTTGTACAAATATCCTCCTTAAGATTTTCAAACTATTTGGTTTCTTATTGAGTCCAAGAAAATTATTCCTTCTTTAATAATGTTGTTATAGGTTGGACCACTATTTTACCATAGTTCTTGATAAACGTTCGGTAATAGCATGTCAATCCTAAGAATCCTCTAATTTTCTTCAAGTTTTTTGGAATTGGTCATTCCCTCATAGATTTAATTTTCATAGGGTCCATTTTTACACCTTCATGAGATACAATATGATCCAAATATTCCACTTATTGAACCCCAAATGCACAGTTGGAAGGATTTGCAAAAATTTATTTCACTTCCAAAATTTTTAATACTCTGTCAACATGTTGTTCATTCTCTTCCCGTGATTTTTTTTAGATTAATACGTCATCAAAAAATACTACCACAAAATTTCTAAGAAAGGTTTTAAAAAAAGAATTCATCAAGCTTTGAAATGTTGAAGGTGCATTAGTAAGTCCAAATGAACCCCAAAGGAACACTTGGAAGGATTTTCATATAGTTGTTTCTCTTCCAATAGTTTTAAGACCCTTCCAACATGTTGTACATGCTCTTCTCAAGATTTTCTATAGATTAGTATGTCATCAAAAAACACTAATTAACAAATTTTCTAAGTAAGGGTTTGAAAATATAATTCATCAATATTTGAAATGTTGAAGGTGCATTAGTAAGTCCAAATGGCATAACCAAAAACTCATAATGACCTTCATGTGTTCTAAAGGCTATTTTGGGAATGTGTTCCTGCCTCATCTTGATTTGATGATATCACGAACAAATATCCAAATTAGTAAAGAATTTTTCTCCATGCAATTCATTTAATAATTAATCAATGACAAGAATAGGGAACTTTTCTTTGATGGTCATTTTTTCGAGTTGTCTATAATATAGACACATGCACCATCAACCATCTGTATTTGTAACCATCACTGTTGGTGAAGAGAAATACCTTTGTCTAGGTTGAATCACGCCAACCTCTTACATTTCTTGGATCATATGCTAAATCTCAGTCTTCTATGCATATGGATATTTCTAAGGCCTAAAGTTAGGTGGTACACTTCTGGGTTCCAAATGAATAACATGATCATGATCTCCAGCTTGTGGAATACCATTATGAATCTCTCCAAATATCTTGGAATGGTTGTTTATAACCATTTGGAGATCCATTGGAGAAGAGGATATAGATGATTGAACATATAGTGATCACAATTGAGAAATTACACCATAATGTCCCTTTTTGAGTAATCTTGTCATGCTACTAAAACTTATCACTTTAGAGGATTTCCCTTGAATACATCTAATCTCAATTTCCTTTCATTTTGATGAAAATATTATGAAAACATCTCTAAAATTAAGGGTCATCGTTCCCAATGATTGTAACCATTAGACACCTAATTCAACATCAAAAATACCCATTTGGATGAAAATCATGGGAATATCCAATAAATACTCCATCATATTGAACTTGATACTATGACACTTCCTAGAAAAAGTTAACGTACCTCCATATACAATCATTACTTGAAACTACGGTGTTGGAAATACAAAGTAATTGAGATATTTTGTTAATTTGTAATCGATGAAGTTATGGGTACTACCAAACTAATCAACAATGTCACCTTTTTATTTTTTATTTATCCTTGTATCTTGGGGGTTTATGGAGTACTAATGTTGGCCAATGCATGACAATATATCATTGGAGTATTCTCTTTTATATCTATATCTTACAATGGTTCTAATTGTCGATCTTCTTCCTCCTCACAGTCTATATAGAATAATTTATTCTCACACATTTATGCCCCTTACTGTACTTTCTGTCACAACTGAAACATATTACCTTTTCTTGTATTTCATCCATTTTTTGAGGTGTCAGCCTTGTTTGTTGAGTGGGGTTAGGAGAGGGAACATTGTGCTCTCTATATTTGTTAGTGGCCACCCTTCTGGTAGCCATATTTTTTTCCCACTTTTCTTGTCATACTAAAAGATTTTTTGGGGGATTTATGTTTTAAGAGATGCAACTCATGTTAAATGTTACTCTTTAAATTTTCCATAAATATATCTATCAAATTATCATCAGGAATGTTCTTTACCCTAATACTGAACTTTTGGAATTGTTGAATGTGTTTTGTAACTGTTCCTTTTTTCCAAAAAATTATTAATTGACTAAAGAATGTATTGGTATTAACATCACCATAATGTGATATCAATTCATACATAACAATGAACCAAGAGATAATAGAATTATGTTTTCTTTCATAGATCCATTGATACCAAATAAATAGATCATTTTCTTAATACAAGGATGTAACGGTTACCTTTTGTAAGCATGCCACTTGGTGTATATCAAGGTATTTATCCATCTAGAATATCCATGTTATATGATATTTACCATCAAACATCCTCATATTTATTTTTGGAATGAAGGAGTTCCTTGGTCCTGACTTGTAGCTTCTATGATGTGGATCTTGAAGTGATGAATACTTCTAAAATTTAGTATTGATGCTCCCCAATTGTGATAAAGTAATCCCCATTTGTGTCTGAGTCTCAACACCATTGTTCTCCTTATTTTTAGGATTTCCTTCGATCTCCATATCCCTTTTAGGGATCCCTTGTAAGAACACGGTTTCCATGGAATTCATGGATTTTTGAATTTCATTCATTTTGTTTTCCGTTTGATACATATTTTCATCCATATTATTTTCCATGTGTTCACTATTTTCATTCATCTTATTTTCCATATTATTAGTCACGAGCCTTGTCTTTCATGGACTACTTTTTCCAAAATTATAGAAAACCAAAAACTGAATTTTTTTTCACATATACTATGAAATGTCTCCTAAGTCTCCACAAGATTTTGTTGTCTGAAAATTCCCAGAAAAATAGTTATTGTGAAAATTCTAAGAAGACACATTTAAAAATGAATTCAGGATGAGTCACAAACCATATATTCAATAGAATATATTTCTGAAATTATAAGTAACCAGAGCCTGAAAACTTTACCACGTGTACCATGATATTTCACCCCCATCTCCTCCAAATTTCACAGTCTAAAACATCCTAGAAAAAAAGTTATAACAAAAATCCTAATGTGTGTCAGCTAGAAGAGGAAACCCCTAGGATCGTAAGCTCTAATACCAAATGGTATGATCCAACACCTTAAAAATGACAAAAAATCAATGAGTATAGTCCACTTTGAGGGAGAACCCTCATTTTACAATATATCCAATACAAAAGATAATATGAGATGATATAAGATGATCCTAAGACTAGGTCTCCTTGGTATATATAT
>CBVK0100682000.1:0-16777 GCA_900067695.1 Picea abies
ATAACGTGTGGACACTTTTGTTCATAAACCTTAAAGGGACATCTATTAAAAACATGAGGAATTGCCACATGTTTTGCCACAAGCGTGGAAACCATAAAAGGTGGTGGACTGAGTGCCCCGACCAACTAGTGAAATAGAACCAGAGTTTGTGATGCACAAAAGACTTAACACTAAGACCAGAGAAAAAACTTGTAAGAGCACTAGACATGAGGCGAACCCGAGCATCCATCCTGGCGAAGTCGGAAGACGAAAGGTTGGAAGCAAGTCGGGCATCAAATTTTCATAGGCTCGCTTGATAGGGAGTTGTACAGGATGTCCAAGCACTTGCTAAGGGTGCACTAGTTGTGCAGTTGCTCTGCCAAATCCTTGCGTATCTCAAAGATCAACAACAGGTGGTCTTTCGTGAGCCTACAAGAGCTGGGAGTCGGGTGAGCATGCTCTTCAACATCGTCTTCTTTCTATCATTCATCATAGTTTGTTCTAGGGTCCTCTTCTATGGTATCAGCGACAAAATCCTTAGCATCAGTAGAATCTGTAGCATGGTCCTCTTCCATAGTAGCAGCATAATTCTTTCCAGAGTGCTCCTCCTGAAGAGGGATTTCCTTTTCCATGATGTAGCATGTCTTGGATGGCTCCTGGAAAATCAAAGGGGTGGTGGTGCAAGTGGTCGGTTGTTGTTCCAAGGTGGTCATCAGCAAAAATGGAAGAATTTCCTCCAAGTTGTGCGGAATTTCCTCTTCCACCGAACAACCTCCATGGAGATCCTCTATGTTTGATGGATGGGGCTTCGGTTGAGCCGCCTCATGCCAATTATGATTAGAGGAGGATGAGAGGCCTGAACTGTCGCTTGGGATGAGAGCGAGAGAGGTTGGTCACATGCATTTGTTCCTGCCAAACCGACTGTAATAGATTGGCCCTCACTGAGACTTACCTCTCTCGTGAGGCATGGCCAAATAGAGCGTAGTGAGAATGGAATCAACATTGGTGTGAGTAGGAGATGGAGGATGGAAAGCCAAGGTGTGGAGAAAATCAAGCATAATTAGACAGTGAACTGCGGCCAAATGCCCAATATAAGAGCCTCGCAGGATGATAACGGTAGGAAGACGAAGGAGTTAATGGACATGGTAGCCATAAGTTTTGGACTAATGGCCATTAGTTGTATCATACTAGTGCGGAAGAGATGAACCTGAGTTTCGATTATGACCCAACACACTAAGCCTTGGCAGAAGTGAAAGCTAGAAATCATGAATGGATAGGGGAGGAGGGTGGTGACGAGGGGCCTTAACTACCCTTGTATCCGCCACAACTGTTGACAAGTGTGTTCAATGTGTCACCCCATCCAGGGAACCAAAAATACATTGTTTTTTTATTTTGACAGGAATGGATAATGGGATTTTATTATATAAAAGCAGTGGCAAGCCACTAGTTCTATTACATATGAGTTGATCCAAACATGACTAAACAATTACAAAATGCCACACAAGTAGTTATTAACATAGTCGTTACTTGCAGAGGATTCATACAAAACTCATTCCTCACAGAGTTATTTGAAGAGGCCAATTCCTGGCCTAGGTGTCACTTGCCAAATTACTTGGAGCCTCCCTTCTTGGGTTGGTCCCTCTCCTGCTTCCATTCTTTATTCAGCTGCTCCATCTGCTATTCCAAATTGCTCACCCTTTCATCAAATTCTTATTTTGGGTCTTTGAGGTCCTTGCGAAGTTTCCCCAGCTCCTCAGACAGTCCAAATTTGGTGGAAGTGATGTCATTTTTCAACAAAATCCAGACATCTCCCTGCGTCGATATCTAAATTCTCGAGGAAGTCATCCAGATTGTTCAGCTAATGCCTGAGATGCTCCATGTTCACCTCAAGTGCTACCAGCCTCTCTTTCGTCGTGGGATTACTACCTGATCTCGACGCCATCGCTTCCCTTGCTGCTTTTGGGATGCTTCTCCTATGCGGGGTTCTCTCTCCTCTGATCACTATGTTGTTGTTTTCCTTCCTTCCCAGTATTTGATTGCTTCTGGACTACGTGGCTTCCTTCCCTACATTTCCTTTTAACTAAAAAATACACAGATTTGATACTCCCAAGTGATATGCGTGATATAGAGAGCATGGGCTCTTGCTTGGATTCAACAACCAAATGATGGGCGACTCCATCAGATTTGAACTCCTCTTGATAGCTAACTGTGGTGGATTCAACCATATACCTTCGAGAACGTGACTTTCCCACTTGCTAGCTCACATCCCTGTCTTAATCCCATATTTCATGGGAGTTCCCAGCTGTTCAAGGTTCCATTGATTTGTATGGTTCCTATGCTCAAGAAGGCTCCCCTGTTGGCCTCTTCGTCTGTTGATGCATTCATTCCTCGGAAGACGTGGTAAAGATGATAAGTTCAAATCTTTCCCAAGAGGAGATGGATTTTCTCCAAAATTTGTTGGAGTTTTGCATTTTGGACTTTGTTGCGGAGAATTAAGGCTTGGATTATTAGCTGTGAATCCTCTATTATCACTAGATCCCAGACGTTGTGCAAAATAGCTTGATTTAGCCCTTGCCAGAGGGCCAGTGCTTCTGCTATGTTTTTGGTTTATATTCCAAGTCCCCAGAAAAAACTGATTTATGGGAGTTTGTTGGGGCCTACCAGGATTCCTCCTCCTCCTGCCACTCCTTGGTTCCCTTTGGAGGCTCCATCAAAGAATATAAAATACTTACTTTCCTTTCTTTTTCATTCTTCGAACACTTGCTCCTCCATCGTGATTTCCCATTCTTGGTGGTGTGATTTGTTATGAGTTTGTTGTTGTTGATCTTGGAGCTTACGATGTTCAATCTAGAGTTTCTCTTCCAATTCTAACGGCTTGGAGTTTGTTGCTTTATAGAAGTAGGGGGCGCTCTCTCCAAAATGGGCCTTTATCTTAGTGGCTACCTGAGTAGGGATTATTTTGGGTTCCCTGAATAACATGTTATTTCGTTCGAGCCAAATATTCCAGGGAATAAATTTTGGGAGAGTTCTCCAAAGAGTGGAGAGTTGACCCTTTTTTGTTGTTTGAAAAGGGCAGAGGGAATTCCAATTCTGGAGCAGGGCGATGACTTCTTGAGGTAAAACAAGAGTGTCTGGGTGCAATGCAAGGGTTAATTTCCAGACTACTTTGGAGTAAGTGCAGCTTAAAAGTAGATGGTTTGTAGTTTCCTCTTCCTAGCAACAGAGAGGGCATCTGGAGGGGCCTTCCCAACCTCTTCTTCTTAGATTTTCGCTAGTGAGAATAACTCTGTGTGATGTGGTCCAGACATACATATCTATATTCAGAATTGACTTGGAGGACCACAGGGATTTCCAAATTTCCAGGTTTGGGGGGACGTGGGGGATTGCTGCTATGTGTTGATATCCTGTTGTTGTAGTTTAAAGTCCAAAAAGCGGTCCCCACCCTCTCTTGTCTTTTTTCCTTTTTTTTAAGGGGGTTTTCCCTTGCAGCCAGTACTTCAGCATGTTCCATTCCTCTTCTATTTTTGGAGGTCAATTGGCCATTTCCTACCTTAGCCAGGAGTGGTTCTCATCATTTTCCCAATGTGAGATGTCCCACATGTTGTGTAAATTATGGAGTCTCATCCACTCTTTAAGTCGATGTAGACCCTGCTTAAATTCTAGTGGTGGGTCTCCTATGATTGAGTCTTCCCAAACCTTGATTTATTTACCATTTCTTGGTATCCAAGTGAGGTGAGGTTTAAAGTGTCTAAAATCCTTTTGGCGAAGAGATAAAATTGGGGATCCTTTCTCCACCTTTACTGGACTGTCAAGGTAGTTTTTCCTTGGGCCTAGAAAGTACTTCTTCCATAACGCTCTTTTACTCTAAGAGGAATTTTTGGTTATTATGCACCATAAGATCTTTGCTCCCAAGGATAAATTTTGAGTCTGGAGGTTTCTAAATCTAAGGCCCCCTTCAAGGTAAGGGTTTGGTTATTTTTTCCCAGCTTATAAGGTGCAATTTCCCCCATGTTTGCTTCCCTCCCTCACAGAGGAATATTCTGAACAATACTTCAATTTTTTGGAAACTAGACATCGGTTCCAAAAGTAAGGAGATTTGGTAAATTGAGATGCTTGCTAACACTACTTTGATGAGGACCACTTTGCCTACAAGGTTTAACCAGTTTTCTCCCCAGGAGTTAATTCTATTTTTAAGTTTTCCTATCAGTTGGTCCCAATGTGAAGCCTTTGGATTGCATTTGAAAATAGGGACTCCCAAGTATTTAAAAGCATCCCAGGTGGTGCAGCCTTCCATTCCAAGGACTCTTGATATATCTAGCATCTCCCTTGAAGTTATGTTCCACCCAAAGATCTCACTTTTAGTCAGGCTTATCACACTTCCTGAAACTTTTGTGTAGGTGTCTAACTCCTTTTTGAATTTTCTTGCTGTAGGAATACTCGCTCCTCCCATTAGCAGTGTGTCATCTACAAATTGAGTGTGGTTGATGTCTTTTACCCCAGGGGAAATTCTCATGTCGATAAGGTTCTTCTGCGATTGGTTGTGGCCCAATTGGAAGTTGAGAACCGAGGCTTGGATGGCATAGAGGAGAGGGGAGATAGGGTAGCCTTTATGAAGACCTCTGGAGGCTTGAAACAACTTAGTGGCCCAACCATTCACTAGAGGGGCTATCCATGGGGAACTGATACAAGCTTCAATCCAATTTATGAAGGAGGAGGCGAAACCAAAATTTTCCATGACTGTGAAAAGAAAATTATGTCTAACTCTATCAAACGCATTTTCCAAATCGAGTTTGATTATCATACCTTTGTCTTTTCTGTGAACGCTTGAGTGCAGGGCCTCTTGAATGAGGATGATGGTATCAACTATATACCGACCTTTTACAAAACCTCCTTGATTTTCCAGGATAATTGCAAGAAGAATATTTTTAATTCTGTTGGCTATTATTTTGGTGAGGATTTTGTAACTTGTGTTGCAGAGAGAAATTGGACGAAATTTTTCATAGTTTACTGCTCCTTTTTCTTTGGGAATGAGAGCAAGAAAATACGAATTTGTTCCTCCTCCTAACTTGGTGTAAGTCTGAGACTTCCTGATTAGATTTGTGAGGTCTGAATTTATTATATCCCAGCTGTTTTGGTAAAATCTGGGTGTGAACCCATCTAGACCTAGGGATTTGTCTGGGTTCATTTGATCAAGTGCCTCTTTTATTTCTTGTTGGTTGACTACCCTCGTTAGCTTGATGTTGACATCTTCATGAATGAGGGCCAGAATTAAAGAGAGGGGGTAAACTTTGGGATCTTTAGAAATTCTTTGAGTTTCTTTGTAAAGAGTTTTGAAGGCTTCTGTCGTAGCTGCTTTTATGCCTTCAAAATCTGTTATTGTCTGATTTTGGACCTGAATTTCTGTGACATTCTTGAACTTCTTTCGAGCTTCAACTTGTTTGTGGAAGAAGCCAGTGTTTTTATCCCCTGCTTCCAACCAGAGGCTCCTAGATTTTTTTTGCCAGTACTTTTCCTCCTCTATACAGGTTTGATTCCAATTCCTTTGGAGCCGATCCTCTTGTTGCAAAGTTTCTTGGGTGATTTCTTGATTTTCCATATCCATCTAGTGTTTTTCAAGTTTTTTTCGGGCTTCTTGGTGGGATAAAATAGGCTTAGGAAGAGATTTTTCCCAGGACTTTAGCACTACCTTTAATCTTCTGAGTTTTTCTTCCCAAACAAAAAAGGCAGAGCTTCTTACTGTTTCATTCCAGGTTTTGGTGACCAGATCCTCAAAGCTTTCATATTGTAGCCAGGTTGGGATAAATCTGAAAGGGATTGGCCCGAGGTTCTTGTCATGTGAATTATACAACATGATTGGTTTGTGGTCTAACACACTATGAGGGAGGATGGAGGAGGGTAGGTTGAGGCCTAGAAGCATAAAGGTTCTATGAACTAAGACCCTGTCTAGCCTAGCAGCAATGTGCCCCGGTCCTTCCCTTTTATTGGACCAGGTGCATTTTCCTTTAGAAGGTTTGACATCTTCTAGCTCCCAATCTGACATGATATCTTCTATCCATTCCCTTGCTAGATCTCGCACAATGGAGCCACTTTTTTCTCTGTCGCTGCTAGGGTCACATTGAGGTCCCCCCCAATAATGATATTTTCCATCTCATTTAGTAGCAGGTAATCTTTTAGGGTATCCCAACAAAAATCTTTTCCTCCAAGAGGACAGGTGCATAAAGATTGAAGGGACTTACCTGTCATCCCATTTCTTTGTGAAGGAGGTTGATGTAGATCCAATGCTTGCATGTTTCATATTTAATGAGATGGAAAATATCATTACCTTTAGAAGGTTTGACATCTTCTAGCTCCCAATCTGACATGATATCTTCTATCCATTCCCTTGCTAGATCTCGCACAATGGAGCCACTTTTTTCTCTGTCGCTGCTAGGGTCACATTGAGGTCCCCCCCAATAATGATATTTTCCATTTCATTTAGTAGCAGGTAATCTTTTAGGGTATCCCAACAAAAATCTTTTCCTCCAAGAGGACAGGTGCATAAAGATTGAAGGGACTTACCTGTCGGCCCATTTCTTTGTGAAGGAGGTTGATGTAGATCCAATGCTTGCATGTTTCATATTTAATGAGGTCATATTGCATATGGTTACAGAGAGTGCCTATACTTCCTGAGGCTCCTCTTGCGCTTTCTTTTATTCCTTTTCTTTTTTTCCAAACTGAGTTGATTATGTTGAGGAATTATTGTTCTTCCATCTTGGTTTCCTGGATAAGAAGGATCTTGGAATTTGAAGTTATAATGATATCTTTAAGTTCCTCTTCCTTTATTCTACTACCGAAACCCCTGTAATTCCAGGAGTTTAGTCTCATGATTTACCTGGGGGGGAAACATGGGCTCCTTGAGGGGCCCTAGTGTGCTTCCTTGTTTTCCTAACATTGATCATCTTTCTGATTGTTGGTTGTGATCCACTCGAGACATCTTTGTATGTCTCCTTTTCTCTTTCTTCTTTCTTGAATTTCTTGCCTCGACCTATTTTTATTGGGGTGATAATGGTGTCACTTGCTCCCTAGTTGTCACTATTTGAGGAGACCTCACCTTCCTCCACTTCTGGCTCTAGGTTATTTCCCCCCACAGTTTGTCCTTGCTTTTCCACCCTTTTTGGAATCGTCTCCTCTCTGGCTTCTGGTGTTGACTTCCCTTGCTCCGCTTCTATTATAGGTAAATCCTAAGGGGCTTCCCTTGCTATTTTCTCTATTTTTGGATCTATCCCCCTAAACCTGTTCAATTTCATTGTCTCTAGCTAGTTTCCTTGCTCCTTGGATTGTGCAGGGTTTGTCTTTTCATTCCTTGGGCCTTTTTCCTTGGATGAGTCTCCTCCCCTTCTGGTTTGTTGCCATCCTTCTCCATTGTCTTTCTCCTTGTTTGGGTCTTTAGGGCAGTTTCACTGAAAGTGGCCATACTCATGACAACCCCTACATTTGAACTATAGTTGTTCATAATCAAGATTCTCGTAATGTTGTCAGTATCCAACCTTTAACTTGATTTCCTCTGGGAGACCTACCTCTAGATCCACTTCCACACAATTGCGTGTGTAGGAGTATTGGTCCTTAGGGTCTGCCCTATCGATATAATGACCGAGCCCATTTTCGATTGCCTGGAGAGAAGTGGGATTCCAGCAATGGATTGGCAGGTTTGGGAGTCTTACCTAGACTGAGACATCCTTGGGCACTTCAACCACTGGGTCAAATCTTGGCGTCCAACAGTTCAAGTAGAGCCCTTGATTTCTCGTGAAATAAGGTATGTTTTTGAAGATGAGATCTTGATCTTCTTGCAAGATGAATTTGAAGATAAAGAAGTCTCTCCCCACCACATAGTAGGTTACATTGTTCTGGATCAGCGGGAGCCAGTTTCTTTGGATCCATTTGTCTGTGGACCTGGATGAGGGCCAAAGCCCCATAAATTGTCCTACCAAACCACGATCTGACAGGGAGACTGCTACATGCATAGGGTGGTCAGGTGGAATATCAATCTCTGGAATCGAGTTGAGCCTCGTAACGAAGCTTGGGGGAACAACTGGGGGAGGCTTCTTTCCATGGACGGCCAGAAGCTTGCAAAAGGAGTCAACTGTGGAAGCAAGGGGCGATGGCACCCCTCCTTCAGGGGTGGCCATGGCTACAGCAGAAGCACTCAGAAGGTTAACCCTAAGCGACCTCAGAGAAAGACTGTTACAGGTGTTATGTTATCATACCCCCCCACCACATAGTAGGTTACATTATTCTGGATCAGCGGGAGCCAGTTTCTTTGGATCCATTTGTCTGTGGACCTGGATGAGGGCCAAAGCCCCATAAATTGTCCTACCAAACCATGATCTGACAGGGAGGCTGCTACACACATAGGGTGGTCAGGTGGAATATCAATCTCTGGTATCGAGTTGAGCCTCGTAACGAAGCTTGGGGGAACAACTGGGGGAGGCTTCTTTCCATGGACGGCTAGAAGCTTGCAGAAGGAGTCAATTGTGGAAGCAAGGGGCGATGGCACCCCTCCTTTAGGGGTGGCCATGGCTACAACAGAAGCACTCGGAAGGTTAACCCTAGGCGACCTCAGAGAAAGACTGTTACAGGTGTTATGTTATCATACCCACGATCTTATGAACCAAAAATACATTGTTAATAATAATGTTAACAAGAATTTGATAATGGTCATAGGAATTTATAAAATATACTCAAAACATCTGATTTTTATTTTTTTTATTGCGTTAAAGGACCTTTTTATAGCATGATATGTGGGAGATATTTGATTCCTTAAATAAAGAAATAAAACTAGAAACTTCCTTTTTAAATGAAAATCTTTATCTTCATGTCTATGATATTCATATGAAAGAATAAAAATAAATAAACTAGAACATCAGATCTATGAAAGAATGAAAAAATATTCTATTTCCCAATGAAAATATTTTAAAATACATCATGGGAGAAGGCCTCCTTGGCCTCCTCATTGGTAGGTTTCTTGTTGTTTCTCAAGTCTATGGTTTGGCTTGGCTCCTCTCTTTTGTGGCTCGAAAGTGATGATGAATTTGACCAAAATATCAATGAAAAAATATTCTATTTCCCAATGAAAATATTTTAAAATACATCATGGGAGAAGGCCTCCTTGGCCTCCTCATTGGTAGGTTTCTTGTTGTTTCTCAAGTCTATGGTTTGGCTTGGCTCCTCTCTTTTGTGGCTCGAAAGTGATGATGAATTTGACCAAAATATCTAAGGAAATTTCAGTAGCACTTTGTTACTTTCAATGGATGAGATTTGGAAAATGGAGGTGACCTCTTAAATTAATAGGAAAAATGGTGATTAATTTTGATATGGTGGTGGTAACAAAATATCATTATTTCACTCTATCAATTTTAACCATCACTTTTAAGGTTTTTTATTTTATTTTTCTTTTATGGATAATTTCTATAAACAAAGGTCATTAAAGTGTTATATGACTTTAGGAGATGAAAATAAAAAGTGGTTCATTAGGTTATAATAGTGGAACATGATGTAAATGTGGGTTTATACATGTGATACCCATACTAATGGATACACCAAGGCACTATATCTTATTCTAATGTTGGTTTTCTACAAACGAAAAAGTTTAGTAAATTTTAGATTAGAATTTTTTCTTACGTTGTTGATTACTCAATGGGTACATAATGAAATTTTAGTGATGTTTGAAGACACTTTTCAATCCATAAAAAAAAAATAATCAAGGAAAAATAATGCAACTTTATTTCGATGAAATATATGAAAAGGAAGGGAGAGATCATTTTCACTATCAATTTTTTATAACAAAATAGTTATTCTAACATGCTCTCACTAGCCATATAAAGATAACCAAAAAATTTCTCTTTCAATCCACTAAAAAAAGTTCAATGCACCAATGAAATATTAAAAAAAAATTCAAAGTATTTAATGCTATCTTGCTAATGAAATGCAAAAATTTATTTAATCTACTATAGAAAACAAGATGCAAACCACACCAACAAACAAAGAAATTTCATGGATGTATGATACTAGTATTGATACTAACAAGAACACACCAATGTTTATATTTGATGCAAAGAACCAAAAATTCAAAAGGAACCAAGTAGTGGCATGCAAGATTTAACCAAACAAAAATGGAACTACAACACACAACCAATTCCAAAAATACTCGCAAAAGGTGCTTCACAAGTCACTATTCTCCAAGAAGAAATCTTAAGTAAGCCCAAAGAACAAAAATGCACTCTAAGAGATAAAACCTCAAATCCACACAAAAATAATATCATAGGCCTATCTAGGGGTCAAACTATAGACTACAAACAATATGAAATCTACCTAACCTAGTATAAGAACAAAGCTAAAGAAAAAATGAAAAAAATGTCTCAAAAAATCAATCTACAAGAGGCAATTGCATTGTCCTAGTGGTGAAATCAATGACTAGAAAGATGTGGTCATGCCTTGCAAGTTATGTAGATATTGACCAATCTATTTTTCTACCAAAGAGAGCGAGAGAATAGGAATAAAACTTGAGAAAGGGCCCATATTTTTCATAGATATGACATATTTTAGGGATCTAACCATCGAGAAAGTAATGAGGAAGCCAATTAAGATGAAAAATACTGTCAGAAACATAAAAAATAAATGGTCTTCCAAATACAAGGAATAATTAATAGAACCTTCCCTAGTGGAGTCGTCAATTTTTATATGGATAAATCCTCCTTGTGGATAGGTGAGCACTCCCTCATATATGCCCTTAATCTGATACACACTATAGGACATAAAAAAGTACAATTTCCCTCTAGATCTAATGTATATGATCCTAATACATTGATCCAGGTGGATATTGGTGGTCACCCTCCTATTCCACTTGGACCCCCACCATTATTTTTTTTTAGTTTTTCAATTTCCTTAATTGTAGCACAATTTACTATGTTTGACAGTTTTTCGGGTCTTGAACTTCCAGAGCCATTTTGAGGCCCTAAACGATGTCTTTTGGGCATGGTCCGATCGATGAATATTAGTTTTTTCTAAACCATGATATTCACTATTAGAAGTTTTATTACTCAAATATATCTTTCTAATGATGTATCATATGCGTCAAATGAAGATAATATGCCAAATTTACGACCCTGGGAAATTGATGTACCAATTTACCCTGACGAGGTCCATATTCTGGCGTTTCATCTCCTAGGGTTACATTTGTGGATGTTTAGGGTTTCCATTATTTCTCAATAACATATAAGCCTTCGATCCTCATTGTAACACTAAGTTCATAGGCCTGTAGTTGCCACATCTCTTCTCAGAGATAAGATACCAACACCCTAGCTTGTTTATTTCTATTATGTCTGTAAAAAAATTTCAGTTCTTTAATATTAATGAAATGAAGTCTTATTTCCGCTTCATTTTTGTATTCATGGTTATTTGTCTATTCTGTTGCATTCCTGCATAAATTCGGATCAGTGGTATCAGAGTGGTCTTCTCTTTCTCATTCCTGCATAAATTCGGATCAGTGGTATCAGAGTGGTCTTCTCTTTCTCAATCCTTCTTTGCATGTCTCGAATGAGGTTAGGGTATAAGGAGTTAGGGCTCAATCTGGTTGAACCTTTGCAAGATCATCCTCACAAACCCTAACGATCGCGCATGGGGGACAAAAATAATGACGAGGGAGCAGGAGATCCTATCAAATATTTCTCGAGGAGGCCCTTGAAAAACAAAGGAATGCGATGATGGATAAGTTCACCCAGATCCTTCAACAATTGCCCACTGGCAGTGCATCTGCATCCAGGAGCCACTATAGAGGCGCAACCCCTTTTAAGGTATATGTAAACTTTGACATTCCCATATTTGATGGCCAAATAGATGAAAATTTCATAGATATATGGTTGAATCTATTAGAAGGATATTTCTCAATTCATGACTTTTCCAAATGGGAGAAGATTAATTTTTCACTACTCAAAGTCGCCCCCCATGTCAAGGACTAGTGGGAAACCTACTGTGAGAAAAAGGAAAGTCTTATTTCCGCTTCATTTTTGTATTCATGGTTATTTGTCTATTCTGTTGCATTCCTGCATAAATTCGGATCAGTGGTATCAGAGTGGTCTTCTCTTTCTCAATCCTTCTTTGCATGTCCCCAATGAGGTCAGGGTATAAGGAGTTAGGGCTCAATCTGGTTGAAACTTTGCAAGATCATCCTCACAAACCCTAACGATCACGCATGGGGGACAAAAATAATGACGAGGGAGCAGGGGATCCTATGAAAATATTTCTCGAGGAGGCCCTTGAAAAAAAAAGGAATGCGATGATGGATAAGTTCACCCAGATCCTTCAACAATTGCCCACTGGCAGTGCATCTGCATCCAGGAGCCACTCTAGAGGCGCAACCCCTTTTAAGGTATATGTAAACTTTGACATTCCCATATTTGATGGACAAATAGATGAAAATTTCATAGATAGATGGTTGAATCTATTAGAAGGATATTTCTCAATTCATGACTTTTCCAAAGGGGAGAAGATTAATTTTTCACTACTCAAAGTCACCCCCCATGTCAAGGACTAGTGGGAAACCTACTGTGAGAAAAAGGACGAGGATAAACCCTCTTTGTTCTTGGTCATACCCACTTGGAATTATTTTCGAGATGCCACCAAGGAACAATATTATCTCGTGGGGAGATATGAGGAAAAGTACATACTATGGACTACGTTGTGGCAGCAAAGGGATCAAGATGTGCATGATCTAACGAATTTGTTCCATACCCTACGCACAAAGTTGGGTACCAAAGATTTAGAGAAACATTTGGTGTTGAAGTACTGCAGTTGTCTACACAGATACATTCAGGAGGAAATGGAGTTCCTCGACATATCCTCACTTGGTATGACATACCGATATGATGCCAAGATTGAGCAGAAATTCAAACAGAAGAAGAGAGACTTTGGATATGCAAATCAAAAGCAAGAGAAAGGTGTCCTGAAACCCCAGAAAAAAGGAAAAATCCAATACATGGTGGCTTAAGACAACCTACCAAAGCTTCAAGAAAAGAAAAAAACCGTGAAGCCGAGGAAGGACAAGGGAATGTGGTGTGAGTTCCATAAGAGCTCCACTCACAACACAAGTGAGTGTCGGGCCAAACAGTCACTGGTGGCCAAGATGAGGGCTTCTGAATTAGATGGATGCTTCGACATTGAATCAGAACTCAAGAAGGGGAATTATAGAGGGAAGCAAATTATCGATGCAGATCCCAACGCCACCATTGCCACCATGAAGATCCAAAAGGAAGAAACAAAAGATCCAAAGGAAGAGGAGTGTCTCTTCCACTCTGAGATGTGAGTAAAGGGTTCCCCGCTATAGTTAATTGTCTAATGTGGGAGCCAAAAGAACCTCATTTCAACAGAGGTCGTCAAGAGGTTGGGCTTGCCAACCACAACACATGCACATCCATACACCATCGAGTGGCTTCACCAAGGATGGGATCTTCGCGTCAGCCAACAGTGTCACCTTCCTTACAACATCAAGCCCTTCACCCATGAGGTATTATGTGATATTGCTCCTCTTGATGTTTGTGATGTATTATTAGGCCAACCATACTTGTGGAAGAGACATGTTGTGTATGAGTCCTGGCCTCACATTTTTATTGTTACCTTGGGAAATAAGTTGTACATGATACCAGAGGTACCATCGCCTGCCGCTATCTCTTTGGTTACTGCAAAACAATGTAGTAAGATCATTTACAAAACCGAGAAATTTGTTTTCCTAGTGATCCTCCCTATGGGAAAGAACAAGACTGTGGACACGACCTCTAGACAGGGCTCCTCTGCACAATAACAAAAAATGGACAAGGTTGTGGAGTAGTACCAGGACATATTCACCTCACCCGCAGGGGTACCTCTGCACTGTCAGATCAAGCACCTCATCGATATGACCCTAGGTGAGCCACTGCCCCATGGACTGATCTATCGGTGCTTTGTTCTAGAGAACGATGAAATCAAAAGGCAAATTTAGGAGTTACTACATAAAGGTCCCATCCAGCGAATTTCATCACCCTGTTGGAGCCCGATCATGTTGGTATAGAAGAAGGATGAGACTTGGAGACTCTGTATTGACTATCAGGTGCTTAACAAGATCATTGTCCGGGATAGGTACTCGATCCCACAGATTGATGACCTTTTGGACCAACTCAAAGGGGAAAAATATTTCAGCAAGATCGACTTGAAGTTCGAGTATCACTAGGTACCAATCGAACCGTCTGATGTATGAAAAATTTCCTTCAAAGCCAAGGAGGGCCTCTTCGAATGGATAGTCATGCCTTTCGGGTTGACGAATGCTCCCGTAACCTTCATGAGGTTAATGGATGACATCTTGCGGCCATTCACCAACTCATTTGTAGTAGTGTACTTTGATGGCATCCTAATCTTCATCTAGACTTGGGAAGAGCACCTCCACCACATATGACAGGTCCTCCAAACACTACAGAAACACAAGTTGTGTCACAATTTTGAGAAGTTCACTTTTGGTATGACCCAAGTTCAGTATCTTGGATGCATTATTGATGAGCATGGGGTTCATGTGGATCCAACCAAGATCCAACTCATCAGGGATTGGCCATCTCTGACCACTCTAACAGTGCTTCACAACTTTTTGGGTCTTGTTAATTTATACCGTAGGTTCGTGTTGGGATTCTCTCATATCACTTGGCTCTCGAGTCAAGTAACCAAGGGAGGAGTGAAAGAAAAATCCTTTTTGTTGGAATCTCAATAGAAGGCATTCGTGGAATTGAAATAACGCCTCTGTTGTGCCCCAGTGCTCACATTACCAGACTTGCCACAACCATTTGAGATCAGGACAGATGCCTATGACTATGCTATTGGGGTAGTTCTTACTCAATAGAAACATCCAGTGGAATACCACAGTGAGACACTGTCTAACATAGTCTGAAAGTATCCCACTTATGACAAAGAAATGTATTCCATTGTGCAGACTTGCTGAAAATGGAACCATTACATTTTGGGGAAGGAAATGATCATCCACATAGACCACCAACCCATGTAGTTCATACATACACAAGGGAAGTTGCAGAACAATCACCATCATAAGTGGTCCACATATATGAAACAATTTAATTTGAACATCAAGTACAAGAATTTCAGCACCAATAATGTTGCAGACTGCCTCAACCGACCACTGATCATGGAAATAACCATTGTTCTCAACTCTTGTGGGCATGAGACTTATGATTGGACACTTCTCTATAAGAGCAATCCAGATTTCGGCCAAACATACACAACTCTCTTCGAGGGTAACCGAGTTCCAAATTTTCACCTTCAGGATGCACTACTATGTCACCTGGGACACCTTTGTGCTCCTTTGAGCGAGCGTGCCAAGATGATTTTGGAAGCACACTGTATTCGGGTCAATGGACATTTTTGGGTCGACTAAATAGTGGCATTACTGGATAAGTATTTCTATTGGTCAAACCTTCGACAGGATGTCAGAAAGTATATCATATCCTGCACTACCTGCATCATTTCCAAATCGACCATCAAGAAGCAAGGCCTCTATACTCCGCTGCCTACCCCCAGTCAACCTTGGGAATCCCTCTCCATGGATTTCATGTTAGTCCTTCCTTCTACTAAGCATGGAAACAACTGTTTTTTCATGGGCTTCCACAGATTCTCGAAGATGGCAATTATGGCGGCCTCCAAGAAGAATTTCATAGTAGAAGCCACTACTAAACTCTTCTTTGAACGAGTGTGGGTACACTTTGTGATACCACTGTCTATCATATCAGATCAGGACATTAGTTTCCTCTATACATTTTTTTCCAGCCTTTGGTCAATGTTGGACACCAAGCTCACCAAGTCCACATCTTTCCATCCCCAAACTGATGGCCAGATAGAGGTCATCAACAAGATGATCGTGCACAATTTGCGCATGTACAACTCAAATCATCCATGCACACAGGATGAGAGCCTCCCCTATGTAAAACATAGCTATAACTGGACCCTCCACATCTCAATAGACCACATCCCCTTTCAGGGGGGCTTGAGATTCGAACCACTATGTCCCATTGACGTAGCCATACCATTTGCAGCTACTCAGGATAATTTGGCTCATGTCTATTCTGAATCTTCCAAGGCGAACAACTTCATTGAGCGCATTCAACACATTTGCTAATAGGTTCATGACATATTGGACAGAGCCAATGATAAGTACAATAAATGTCATGATCAACATCGGGTGCAAAACAACTTCCAGGTGGGTGACAAAGTGTGGCTACATTTGCAAAAGGAGCGCCTCTCTGGAACCCACCACAAGCTTCACCCGCTCCGATATGGGCCATACACCATCACCAAGGCTATAGAGGACAATGAATTTGAGCTTCATATCCCACCATTCCTTGGTCTACACCTAGTGTTCAATGTGGATCACATTCAACCTTACTTTCCACCTCTGTTGGACACATCCAACATGGCATAATAACTCACACCAATAGAGTTAAACCCAAACTGCATGGAACAAGCCACAACTGATCGTATTATGGAAACACATATCAAGAACACCCTCCAGTAGAGAATCCAGCTATATTGAGTTGTCAAAGCAGGCCAACTCCTTCACCAGGGCAAGTGGCTCACGAGGGACCAAGTTCAAAAGAAGTTTCCTCATCTCATGGAGGAACTCAACACAATCGGGACCATTGCTTCATAAGGGGGGAGGAATGATCTAGGTGGATATTGGTGGCCACCCTCCTATTCCACTTGGACCCCCACCATTGTTTCTTTCAGTTTTTCAGTT
>CBVK0100683006.1:0-12395 GCA_900067695.1 Picea abies
TATTTGTAACAGAAGAGAAAGGAATAGGAGGGGGATACATACCAGTAGTGGGTACAGACAAAGGCGATTGAGCAGGGGCTGGATCCATGACTGCTGGAGATTCTTCTGCATGTTCTTTGTTGATTTTCTAAGAAGCATCCCTTGGAGGAGAGTCGACCATTGGTACCTTTTGTGTTGCGTCAACCATCCTGGGCAGGAATATCGATTTTCTTACCACTGCTTATTATTTTTTTATCTATTTTTTTCTAGGATTCTTCTTTAGAGAAATCGACAACTAGGTGGTCATAGTCATGGAATATTATGCATATAAAAGGTATTCCCTTGTAATCCAGATCATGTTTATAATATTTTCCTTGATGCTGCAAACTGATGCAGTCACATAATCTTTCTCATAGTTTGATTCCAACCAGAATGTGAACCATAACCATGTATCCAATCTCCTCAAAGGAGAATTATGCTTCCAGATAAGCTCCCAACAATGTACTAACAATCTTAAATACATATTCTGTCTAAAAAATTAAAGGGAGGCCCGATAAACGAACCCATATGGGAGTGATGTCTTGTCTTTCCATGTTGGCGTTGAAAGAGGTGGTACAATTTTTCAGATAAAGCACTTGAGTGCCATATGACCAGCTTCCAACTAACATTCTAACTGCATCATTTTTGTGTGTGTAAAATCCATGCCAACCATCCTTTTGCTAAAATGAGGATAACTGGTTCATATCTGATCCAGGTGGTGAATGTCAAGGAGGTCCGTTTTTTTATGTTGTCATTAAAAGGTTGTTTTCTCCTAAACGTTCCCACTAAGGTTGTCATTAAAAGGTCCACTAATATTTTAACTGAAAATACACTCCCAGTGACATAGAGAGAGTGTGGTCCTTTCATTTGAGACATTTTTTATTGCAACAAGGCGAGATCGGGGGATTTTCGAGAAATTGAGAGGTTTGCATGGCTCCATGCATGAGGTATTCGTTGAGGAAATTTGTAATGAAGTCACATGTGCTTTGGGCCTTGTATATGGAAGGGGAAGAGGAGTGTGGGAGGTTTTTAGATTGAGGAGGGAAGCCATAATGACTGGGAGAGGGAGGAACATTTTTAGATTGAGGAGGGAAGCCATAATGACTGGGAGAGGGAGGAACATCGTCATTATGGAGAGGGGAGGATCATGATTGCAAAGAGGGGATGGAGGGAGTGTGTAAGTCAGTAAAGGAGGGGAAGGGTGGGATGTGTGAAGTGATGAGTGAGGGAGGAGGTACGACGATAGGACATGGAGATGAAATCTGGAGGTAGGGACAACTGGAGAGGTGATGGATGGAGCATTTCATCAATGAAGGTAGGAGGGGGATGAGAGGTCCATATATCTATGTGTGAAGAGGTTTCCTTGGAGAAATATATGAGTTCCTCATCGTCCTCCATGAGACCAGAGTGAAGGAGATAGCTTGAGAGGGTTGTAGTGGCCACAGGGCCCACCAATATGTGCGGAGAGAAAGAAGAAAAATTTGGAGGGTGGCTAGGGTTTCCTTGTGGAAAACCTAGCCCTTAAGATCACACCAAAAAAACGTAGACCCATCAACTTGTGCTCCTAATAAATTTTAAGATACACACACACAAACACACACACACACACACACACACACACACACACACACACACACACACACACACACACACAAACACACATAGATACATATACACACAATTTTTTTTTAATTTTTATTTGATTTTCTAAAACTTTGTTTTAAATTTAACTTTTGTTTTTCAATTTTCCATGAAATTTGTCTCTTTAAGAAAATCTTTTAAGGTTTGTTTTTAGTGTGGCATTTAAAAAAAAACATTTTTAAGTGGAGTGCTAATATTTTGTTTTGTTTTATTATATTTAGACATTTTTCCTTTATATTTTTTTATCTTCTATTTTATTTATTTATTTTTGTTATTTTTGTTATTTTTTTTAATTTTTGGTAATAATACTAGTTTTTTAGTTCATGGTTTCAAAATAGTTATAATTTTAAGCCTTCCAAAAAAGGTGTGTTATTGGAAACACCTTTGTTTCTTGTTTGAGGGTTGATTTTAGGATTTGGTTGCAATGGTATCAATTGTTAAGGCCATGATTTTAAAACAATTGCAATTTTAACCTCTCCAAAAAAGGGATGCTACTAGTTTCAATTCATGGGTTGATTTTAGATTTTTGTTGCAATGGTACCGATTGTTAAGGCCATGGTTTAAAGCAAGTTGTAAATTTTATTTTGAGAAAAAAATGGTGTTGATGGTAGCGCCACGTTTTGATTTGAGGATTAATTTTAATATTTGGTTAGCAACATTACAAGGTTATTAAGGTCATGGTTGCAAAAGGTTGTAATTTTGACAAGAAAAAGGTTGTTATCATATACCACATTTAGAAACATGCGTAAATTTTAATATTTTTGTTAGCAACATTAAAAGGTTTTAAGGCCATGGTTGTAAAAATGTTGTAAATTTAAACTTGAAAAAATGGTGCCACTAGTAGTACCAATTTTTTATTTGGGGGTTGCTTTTGGTGTTTTTGATGAAAACATATGGGTTTTGAGAGCTAGAGTTCTCATTTTTGAGGTCACATTTCTCATCAAGTTAGTAACTATGCTCATAAGCAATCAATAAATCATATAAGTAGAGGAAGCAAATGTATTATAGGACAAGAAAAGTTATTATTGATAAAAAAAAAGTTGTAGCGACATAATTTAATAATAATGTTCATTGATCATTCAGATCTTACAAAAAATACCACAAAGGATAATGGAAACCTCAATGTTGTATCATGTCCAATCAAACCCCCAAAAGAGATGGATGAATATCCAAATAAGAGAGAAAATACTAATGTACGAAGGACCTCTAGTTGCAACTCTAGAACAACAATTTTATCTAGAGAATAAGAATAAATGGAGGGATCTATTACATCATCATAATCACCTAACACTACAATGATCTAACACACTAAGCCATAGGATCAAATCTCCAAGAACCAACCCCCACAAAGTCCATATTTATACTTTGTTTTAATGGATTACCAATAGATTGATCCTCTTTGATTATGTTAAAGATAATTAATTATGTTACCATCAAATCATTATTTTTATTTTCTGGTCACAACATAATTAATTGATCCAAGCACTCATTTGACATGGTGAATATTTACTTTCCTTCTTGGGCTTGATCCTTAAAGACAAAATCCTCCTTTCTCTTAAAATGAGATTCTGGGCCCACCTTGAAATACACAACACCTTTTGTAATTTGAATCTTCTATATTTAAAAATGCCACCTTAAATTCTTCATAATATGATCAATTCCCCCTCAATTGAATAATCCCCTATTCCTTAAAAAATTCCAACTCTCCATTATCAATTTTTCCCCTTTTCTAGATATGCCCATGAATTACGAGTTTCATTCATTAAGTCAAATCCTTCGAAAATACCAAATCATCTTTTGTGACACATTTTATTTATTTATTTGTATCTGCCACATTGTTAGATACTTTTTTTTTTCTTTCCAAGGACAAAATTCACTTTTTCATTCCAGTTGGAATGAAAAACACATTCCTAAAGTTCTCAAGGCACTTTATATAGAAACTAGATTAATATTAAGCCAAATTAAAAAAGACTCTACAATGTCTCTCACTTATCATCTACTATAATTAGCATGTAGGTATAGTATTGAGGGGCATTGAAGATATCTAGTAAATTTTCATAGAATTCTTCATTATTAGTGACATTTAGTCAAATTGATAAACATCCAAATAAGAAAGTGACTTCAAAAGACTACGATTAAATATGTCTATACTAGCTCAAAAACAAATAAATTTTTGTGACTCAAACTATATCATTCACAAAAATTACAAAAGGATAGAGCTTCCAAGCGGTAATCTTGATGTACATATTCCTTAATAATGTTGTTAAAATCATATTGTCAAAATGCCTCCACACCCCTAGAGAAAAACCATGAGAATGAAACATCACCCCAGGTAGGGAAATTTCACATTCAAATAAGTCTAGAAACCATCCCAAAGGATTACTACCAAGTAGAAAAATACATATATTAAGGTAATATCATTAATGATCAAGAATGGGAGAGAATCAATGATCTACCTTCTCCCTCGGTGATTAGAGTTACTCTTTCCAGAACAAGCGAAAGAGAGATGAGTGATAGGATTTAGACCATATCGTTTTGTGATATTTATCTATGGACGCCTAAGAATATCATGAATTATTGCAACATCATCTTCCCTTTGCGAAGGAGATAAATTGTTGGTTTTGTTTGGATCCCATCTCTTCTCATCTCCCTTAAATATAATATTTGCATCCTTGACATCTAGATCCTTGTTCATCGATCCAGAACCACCAACATGAGAAGCCACAAATAACCCCTTAGAGATAATAATTGGACCATGTATAGGAGACATTTTCTAGGACATCCCTAAATAAATCAAAGGCCATTGTTGGCATCTCCCCTCCGGCTTGAGGGAATAGGATGGAAAAATATCCTAGAGCCTTGACACAAATTTGGAAAGTATGATTATCAATAGGCATCTCTCTAGCATGTAGTAACTAATTAGGAGATGAATGTAAAAACTTGCAATCCTTTTCCATGATATGAGAAATGGGATGAACATCCTCCTTAGCAACAACAAAAGTATATTCCATATCCTCCACTCTACTATCAACCATAATATCCCAATTTAGTGCACTCATTTCATATAGTTTCTTATCCATGCTAACCTTTGGACCTAGATTCATGCAATCAGATCCAAAATATCCATTATCTAGTCAATCCATAGACAAAGGATAAACACTGGGGAATTTCCTCTTATAATTTACGTTAACCCTAAATGGGCATTCCTAGATTAAATGACCATGAATATTTCAAAAAGGACATCTAAATATAATATTTTCAAAATCCAAGACATAATATTATTTCTCACCTTCACATTAAAAAATAATCTCTTAAGGAAGCCTACTTGCTAATGACATGTTGAAAAAAATCCTTGGGATTCCCTGTCGAGATAGGGTTTCTGGGGAAACATATTAAAAAGACCCAAACTTGTCCTCTATCAACGTCAAAATTTTAGGGGAACAAAAGTGTAAGGGCCACCGAGGACGTCTTACCCAAACAATTTGTAGATCCTTTTCCACCTAGGAAGAGTCAAAATAATTACACCAAGGAAACAAAACTAGGCCCATATCATGAAAGCACCAAGGCCATCCATCAAATACTGCATCTAGATTTGATGTGCTATTGAAAATAAAGGAGAAAAAAATCCCTTTTTAGAATGAAAACCTTAATTTTTCCTTTAGCCATTGTTTCCCATGAAGAGTTGATATAATAAAACAAATTTTGTATTGAAGGAGAAGAGCCATATAAATAACCTAGCAAGGCTCGCACAGAAATATACTTCAAATATTTAGTGATCCAATCCTTTTGGATTGGAATCGAAATTGATCTTGATAAGTTAATGCTTCAAAAACACTTTCCTGAGATGCAAACTCCAAACCCTAAACTATGGCCTCCATTTCTCTCCTCAATGATTACTCCTCTCATCACATGTGAGATACCTTAAGTGTGTTGTGTCCAATTTACCTTTCCTTTTTCGGTTCATGTTCCAACATTGGAGAATGTATACACTTTTCCATTAAATTTGTTAGTTCAATACAATACCAACTATGGAATATTATATACTATTCACACATGAATTATAAGTCAAACACATACTTCCAATGCATGAAAACATCACTGTTACATTGTACACATTCATATATTTCTAACGATTATTCACTTTCTTGATTTGGTTAATTGTGGACAAGTTACAACCACTCAAATTTCTTGTTATAAATGACATTGATATTCCTACCATGTTGATCATAGGCCATCTGATTAGAGGTTTGAATATTAAAACCATATGCATGTCGTGAAATAATTCTTCGGTGTTTCTATAAAACTATGCATCCCTTTGTATTCAAGTGATAAGCTTATCTTAAGCACACTTGTCTTGTCACTCGTCAGTAATTTTATAACCCTTCCACTATGTTTTTTCCATGCCATTACTGAGCCTATGCGATGTTATACAATATTTCCATGTCACTTCCATGTGACCAACCAATAATTGACTTTCACTTGGTCCATGTGGCATTCACTGCCATGTGACCAACCAATAATTGACTTTCACTTGGTCCATGTGGCATTAACTAACATTTTTGCATGTCATCAACTACCCTCGTGTCTTCCTTGATGGCCTAGTGTGAATTTTTGTTGGAGGGTATAGTTTTTGGAAGTATTGTGAAGGTTTCCCCACCCTCCACTCAAGGTAATGTGGAAAATGAAGATATAATAAGGTTGGGAATGATATAGAAATGTTAAATTATGTGAGGTAGGAAGATAAGAGGAAGATGGGGTTTTGAGATAAGTTAGAACAAGCCATTGGGTGGAGGTAAGTCATGGCCAAGGTTAGAGCATGGATATTTGAGTCAAAATACCTTTTCCCTCCACCCCACGAGAAAGTGGAGTGTGGGGGGAGTAAGGAAAAGTAGGAAGGATGAAAGGGAAGGTAGAGGATAATATGAGAAAAGGTAAATGAATTATGGGAGATGATGAATAAATATTCCTTACTCCCTAAGTAAATGGAAAAGAAAAACCATGTATGGAATGAGGTTGGAGGATAGATATGGAAAAGGTAGGAAACAATGGCAATTATTAGCCCCCAAACTTGCACTTTGAAATACAAATCCTCGAATATAATCATGGAAAGCTTTGTGCAATGTTAGAGGCAATGTCTAGTGCCACTACAACATTAGCCTCTATCACTTCAAATTTAGTGGATGCCAATTGTATGGGGAAATCATTAATGCCTCCCTTAATATTCCACTTAAACTTAGATGAATAATATCATATTAGATAATAATGCTTGTGGTTTTTCAGTGTTTTTATAATATATTGGTTTGATAATTAGCAAGGTCGATGCTTGTATTTTTGGACAATGGAAACTTATATATGTGAAACAAGGGTCTAAATATTAAATTATGGATACCATGAAAAAGGAATCTAAAGTATAAATTCTACCAATCAAATCAATCCAACATCATACTATAATTAGTGAAGACAATATAAAACATATAATCCCCATACAACCATAAATTATCTATGGATCATGTAATTAGAAAAAGCAACAATATTATTACTCATAATAATCATGACATATAAGTCTTCCAACAATGATCATCGATCCTTCAAATCTTACAAAGAAAACATTAGGGAACAAAACCAATCTTGTTGATGCATCATGCCTAAGTACTCAAACTCTCAAAGAAGATGTCAACCACAAAAAACCTCTAGTTGCAACAATTGATACATAAACCAATCTATAGAACATAGAGAATAAATGGAAGGATTAATTACATCAACATAATCCTTCACTATCCCCTCTAAGATAAGACATTAAGCCGAAGTGATGCAAACCCCTCCCACCTCCCGGAGCCTGCACGACCTCCCAGTCTAGGATTGTTTGAAATCAGGAGCTGAATCAACTCTTGAGACCTTACTGAGCCCTCAAAATACTTTTTCACATGACTTTTTCCTATTTCCCACGCTTAAAACCAAGTCTGCGAGGGTCCTTATGTACCAGCGAATTCCTCCACATGACTCCGGGCCAAAACCGTGGGCTAATTATCAAATTTCCGAAGAATTCAAAACTTCGGAGCTTCAAGCTTCAAGAGCTCCAACAACAGCATGTGATGTTCCTCCCAAACGTTAAAACCGTGGGCTAATTATCAAATTTCCGAAGAATTCAAAACTTCGGAGCTTCAAGCTTCAAGAGCTCCAACAACAGCATGTGATGTTCCTCCCAAACGTTGAATTCATGGATCGCCGAACAGGCGAAGGGGATCAACAGTTCACATTACCCGTTGTGATATACGATTGGAAAGGGCTTCGGGATTTTGGGCTTCAAATATTTCTCCCTCTCCAATACACTATATCCCCAGAGTGTTGAACTCTAAACCAACATATCATATGGTTTTGATGCTTATCTCAGATCGACAACTCCTGTCATCTCCACAACTCCAAACTTCAGAGAGTTTCGAAGCACCACACCTCAAATCTCCCGGAGTGCCAAACATGTGAACTCACGAAGGATCACAATCGACAGTCCACACGTCCTGGTGGATGGACGACTCATATCTATTCCGGGCTTCAGGACTTTGAGTGTCTTCACAACACAACCCCTTATAAATTTCGAACTCTTAATCAGCGAAGGCTAGATCCACTCTCCACATGTCCTTCTCTAACCAATGATCAAGATTGATTTCAGATTCTAGAACTTTGGGAGTTCCGTCTCTTTTGCACCCAACACACAAAAATTGTTGAACTCGTGAAGTTCGAAGGACTTCAAGGGTTTAAACCCCACTCTACTTCTACAGATATGATGTTCACAAGAGATCCTGACCTTCCCTGACTGGATCTCGTCCACTTGACCTTCAAATGGGATAAATTTCTCCCTCCAAGGAAAACTTTGTCTGCTATTTCTCCTGATCTTGATCAATTGAGGTGATTCGAACCTATGATTCACTCTGTTCACCCTCTAAACTTATGAAAATGCTTCAGACTTAGAGATTTTTCAAAAAATCTCCCTACGCACTCCTTCCGTTCGTCTTCCTTGAGAATTCCTCAACACTTCGACTAAGTGTCGGCCTAGTGCACACCTTGCATGGGTCTTCTTAAAACTTCTATACTCCATTGAGTATATGTGCACTCCTTGCACTTGTTTTTTCCAAAGCTTCACACTATCTCTTTTGAGATTCTAAGTCGACACAACTCTTCTCTCGCACTCCTTGCGGGCACTGTGGACTCCTTGACCATAGTTTCAAAAGAGAAATGATTGAAACTTGTGGAACATCAAATATTCACACACTAAATCATGAAATGCATACTTGGACATATAAAACACAGAAAACAGAAAAACACCACATGTACACAATGAACTCAGAAATAGATGACACCATACATTTGAAATCAAACCTCTCCTGATATAATACTCACTCAGAAAAATATCTACATGAGTTCATAAAGCTCTCAACATTTTATCCACAACTCTCGGCAGCAACAAAATGGCTTCAACAATAATAACAACTCTCTTTAACAACTATCTCAACAATTCCCAATAGCCTCTTTCGGGCATAGATTACATTTATTTATACATGAAGGATTCTCGAGGCTTTCCTCTAGCCTATATAAGTGCTACCATATCATAATAAAATCATTTTACCACTAAGGCTTATTACAATAAATGAGAATTTACAATATAGATATGAGTCAATGCTCAATATCTATACAATCCTCCAGCTAATTAAAGTAAATACATTCTCATGGAGCTCATACAATGGATCTTGCCTCGAAATATTAAAGGGCCTTAATTACAATGCTTTCAAAATGTGAAGGTGATGTGCTCTCCTTGGAATTTAAGTCATCATGAATGTGCACGTTGAATGTTGAGATTTCCTCCACTTGCCTCATTTAATGTTGATGGTGATGCTCCTGCATCATCAAGTATTTTACTCCAAGAATCCTCCTCCTTTTGAAGAGTTTATTTTTCCAATTTATAAATCTAAAATACAATTCGATATTCATCACCTTTGAAAAAGTCATAAACGATCATTAAATAATAAACTTAGCTGTTAAAAAAAACCATTGGCTCCTTGAACCAATCTCCATGGTTAACTTTGGTCCCACTTAATCTCCTCATTTCATGTGCTTGAACCTTGAAGAAGTAACCTCTAAATTTATCCAAATTTGATCCTTTCATAAATTCAAGATTGGTGTTTATTCTCTAAAGCCCCAACATTTAATATCCAACCTCCTCATTCATTGTAACATGGTGCCACATTTTATATCATCATTTGACAACCTATTTTAATGGATTTGTTTCTATTTCTTGGGATTTCCATGATTTTAAGGTTGTGCATGTGCATTTATTTGAATAATCCCACTTCCACATAGCTAATAATTATCTCTGTAAGTGCCATGTGAAACCCAAGGTTCATGGTTTGAATAGTCAAGGCTATATTGGAAAACAAATGCATGGCATGAAATTTGAGCTTTCTATTGCACAAAGTTTAGTGTTTGGGTATGATCCTTAAGCTTAATATTTTTTGATGAAATTTAATGGTTAGATAGAGGAATATGTTCTCTACATTAGTTACAAATTTCATATTCAAACACCAATGTTTGAGATTGTGTTGGGATAAATATTGGACCTCTATTACAATAGATGAAATTCACCCTATGTTTTTCCAATGTGCTTGGTTAGAGGCCTTGGCACAACCCTTAAACTCAATATTTTCTAACGAAACTTTGTGGGTATCTAGAGGAATATGTACCCTACATCATATCTAACTTTTATATTCTTACTTAAGTATTTGAAGATACACTAGCATAAACAATAGACCCATGTCATTGTTGATAAAATACAACTTGTTCTTTTCTAGTGGGTTGAGTTAGGGACTTCAATACACCCCTTACACTCATTATTTCTCACAACATTTTGTGGTAAGGAATACGAATTTTCTCTCTATAATATATCCAAAATCAAATATTTGAGACGCTAGGTTAAACATTGGATCCTTGTCACTGTTGAAGTCTATAAAATGCATACCCTTCCTACAATAAGACAAATTAAGGTGCTAAACCTTGATAGGATGATCTGTTAGAAACATAGGTGTGCTCGTTTCACCATGGAAAATATAGAAATATTGTCACCCAACCATAGGACGAAGCCACAAAGCCACCCCCAAGCACCTTAACCTTGACAGAGAGAATAATTCTGGAAGCAACCTTAACCTTGACAGAGAGAATAATTCTGGAAGCAACCCTAGAACCAATAGCCAATCAATGCAGACTACCTCTCTCCAGAGCTAGTGCACAAAGAAGAAAGTCCAAACCATAACCAAGAGAAAGTCCAAGCCTGAAACCGAAAATACAAGTTGCAGTGGTTGCAGCTGCAACTACTCTCCAAACTTGTGCACTTACAAAATTTCTGCAGTGCGCACTAAATTTCTATAATTGTGAGTTGTGTGTGTACAAATGAGCTCTGGCATCCTGTATTTATATTTCTCTTTCTTAGCTTCCTGGGCCAACTTCTCTTTCTGGAGGCTAAAGACTCAATATTAATTGTTTTCTTTAACTGACTTGTCTTCTAGGGTTATGTCCAAAGATTTAGGGTTTCTTCTTTCTTTTCAGAATATTCTATTCTTGTCAGGGTTACACGGGGAGGTTAAATATACCTCCCGCGGCTACCATAATATCAACACTTCCTCCTAGCTAGGGATGTATTGAAAACAATGGTATTGAGCATAAACATACCATTCAACTAGTAGCATAATCATAGCCATACAAGATATCTCATGATCAAATTACGAGCACCATCATCACTATCAGTATCATCTGATAGAATCAAATGCATAATCTTTCGAATCCATACTCCATCTGAATAATCATGCATGATGCTCAATAAGTTACTCACTCCACAGAGTGATACAAGAACCATTCTTCTAATCCATACATATGTCCTAGAAGAATAACTATTCCAACGGATGCTGGAAGCCACGCCATGGGCTACAAGGACTATTCTTCTAATCTAGACATATGTCCTAGAAGAATAAATGCCCTGGACCATTTTATGTCTGGAGAATGTCTGTCCACCAACACACTAACTATCCATCTAGTTGATAATCATTTCCAACACTAGTGAGTAGTCTTCATGGCAGTCAGAAAAATGTTATTCAATAGAACACAACTGTGTCTATCCATAATAGTACATAACTACTATCTAGTGGTACACAACCACACCAAGTAGCACACGTCTACTAAATCAGTGATGCATAGTCACAACTAGTGGAACACATCCACCACAATAACATACATCTATTGTCTAGAGAAATACCGTCTCCACAACAATCATATCATCTGATATCAACCTGCATAAAAAAATATCATGATATAAACTGAGTCATCTGGGCCATTCTTCCACTCACATCTATGAGATATGGAAGATAATCTTCCCTCAGAAGGTAAAACATTATCCATGGGCTATCTGGACTAGTCTTCTCAAGCATATAAGAATAATTGCCCCTAATTTATGAGCCTAGACCATTCACCTAACTAGGTCATTCCTATGGCACTAATCATAGTGCAACCTGGAGAGAATGAGTCTTCCCTAGGGAATGCATGTCCCTGATTGTTGAGCATAGACCATTCACCTAACTAGGCCATTACTCCAGCACTAATCATAGTGAAACTTGGAGAGAATGAGTCTTCCCTAGGGAATGACTATCCAGACCATTTCCTAATGGAAATTATTGTCCCACACCAACCTCCAAAACGGA
>CBVK0100683013.1:0-11904 GCA_900067695.1 Picea abies
TCTTCCGATCTCACAGAAGTATATGGGCATACACCCTCTTAGCTTAAACCCTAGCTAGAGAAACTTTCCTTTGCAAGTAAAAGGGCTTAAACCCCGAAGGAGGTATCTTTCTCTAGCTCTTTATTTATTTGACTCTATTAAACCAATAGTAAAGGAACTAGTAATATATTTTTTTCATTGGAGATATTAAATCATTGCCTTGGGAAACATAAATTTTGATCTTTTGAAAGGTTTCTTTCTTGAAGTTGTTTTTCCTCATAGAGAGGAGTCTTCCCCTAATAGGGCATCCCCTCTCTCCCACTACTTTAATTGTTGTTACAAACTATAACCTACAGCCATTAGGGCTGCATAACCCTAGCTGCTAACACTCTTAACTCCTAAACTAACCCTAGACTAGGTCTCTAACTTCACTCACCTAGTCTACTAACTAGGGTGCACCTTTTGGGCTACTTCTTCACACTTTTCCATGGTTAATTTTTTTGTTTCATGCCATTGAATTCTACAATCATAAGGCTGAAATTTGCTATAGAAAGTACATGTTATAACAAATTTCTTTATCCAGCCTTAAAGTGCCATTTCTCAGTCATACTTCATTGCCATACTCATTGATAATATTGTTGATTGATCTTATGCTTTACATGTTGATTGAATGTCTTACTTTATGATATAAAATACCATATATTGCTGCAAATTCGGGTCAGAGAGATTAACTTGTTGATCCATACTAACATATATAATTGCAATTTGTATTTTCTTGTGTCTCGAGCAGGTACAATCATTTGGAGAAGTAATACACCTTTGGAGAAAAATTCACTTGAATTACAAGGCATCTCTTCCCACTTTTCATTCTACTTAGAATTGACCTCGAGGAGCTTCACTTCCATTTCTCTCCATCTCTATCTCAATCCCCCTAGGGTCACCAGGATCGCTTCCCTAGAGTGACTTAGTCACCCTTGAAGTGTGATACCTACATCGAGTTTACATTGGATGTAAGATTCACAAGTTGTAGTACTTTCTTTGTGGTTGGGTCGGGATTTTCCCAACCTACAAGTTGCGCTATAACTATAACATTTTGGCTCCATTGTTGGGGAGGATTTTGAATCCTCTTTGTGCCCTAAACTACACTTTGTAAATATTCCCTCCCAAAGCCTCTATCCCTTAGCTTTCTTGATGACTCCATTGAAGAATGTTCCCTTTCCACCCTTGATGAACTCCCCTTGAAGTTCATCTACTCCACCTTCCACAAACCCACCTTTTTGGTGAGATTTAATCTTACCTGGCAACTCCTTCGAGGTGCCTTTTTAGTAAATGGAACTATGGCACCATGTAATCAACCCTCATCCATAAATTGTCTTGACTCAACAATGGAATTTTTACAGATGGAAAAGGAGAATGTTGCTAGTAAAATTGCTAAAGAGATGATGAATTGCATAAGATAATTATTTCCCTCCCTTGACTATGAAGAAGTATTCGAACAACAAACATATGAAGAAAGTCATAAAGAAGAGAACACAATGATTTTTGACCCTTTCAAAGACCTTGATGATTCTCTATTACATGAATTTGAAAGTGAAGAAGTATCAGAGGAAACCTTGGATATGATAGATCCCCTTGAAGAAAATAAAACAAAGAACTATGCATTAAGAACCAAGCCTCTTATGATGAAGAGGCGATGGAGGGGCTTGTCTATAAAAAGAAAGAAGAATTATGATAAAGTGAAACATATTTAGGCACTGCTATCTTTGATCCTTCTTGATGAAGCTAAGGTTTTCCAACCTTGTTTACCTCCTAGTGTTGAAGAAGCAATCAGTCTCAATGATGAAGAATTTGAAGGTCTAGTTGAAGACATCCATGTCTTTTCTCCTCATGCACACAAAGATGAAAATATGGTGATTTCCAATCATACCGATGGTCTTATGAAAATACCCTTTGATATGGTTGATGAGCATATAGAAACTTCCATACAATCTGGAAGATGCAGATGGGATCTTAGTTGTCTCAAATTTTATAGAGACCCCATTTATGACATTAAGGGTAGCTCTCATGAAGAGTGGGTTTCATAATTAGAGGCATGGTCCTCATATGTATATGATTCAGATGTTTGGAATCTTAGTGATGATATGGTTACAGATTTTTTTTGCCCCTTCAAGGATGAATTGTCACAACATACTCATAGTGACATTCAATTATCCTTTGGTACATACCCTTTTGAGGATGCAGATTTGTTTTATGACAACTTCCAGCCATTATGCTTAGATTTTGAGGAATAATAGGACATGGCCATCTCAGAGCAGTAAGAGGTTCATTCTTCAAAGTGGAAGTATTTTCATCTTGGATATTTCCATGAATATTCATAGGGTAAGAGGCAGTGTTTTTTTGCACCCGAGATTGTTCCTTACCTCTGACCCTCTTCTCCAAGAGACCATGCAGTGTTCTTCAAATCTCTCATTTCCTCTCAGTCCTCGACAAACAATGAGTCTTTGTGCATGGATGAAGATGATCCTTTGTCTACATATAGTATCCCCCTTCAAAGATGGATTGATCAGTCTTGTGGCTACTCTTTCAGGAGGGATGAGAGTTGATGGCTTCTCTTTCGAGCATGATTTCCACCCTCCCACCCATATTCATGAGTTTTATTTCATGATAGACTATATGTGTCTTTATACTCATGATTATTATGTGCTTAACTTATCTTTTTTGTATTATATGATTAATAACAGGAGGGATACTTTGATGAGATGATCAAATGGTTGCACTGGTTGTATGTCTTCACCTGACATCATCTGGCACATGATCATTAGGGCCCCAAGGCCCCAGGAAAGTAGGTAAGTCATTTTGATTCCCTGCATTTTCATCTTTATTGCTCATATTTGTTCATATGCATTTCATTTTTATTTTTCTCTACTTGCATATAGATTTCATGCTTAGATAAGAAGTTTTTGAAAAAATGTCAAAAATTTTATTTTCTAGTCTAGTTTTCATTTTTATATATGGATGAAGGGTGATAACACCACCTTAGATGCTCTGATCCCTTTTTTTGGGTTTTTGGCAGGCACAGGTATACCAGAAGATGTTGTGGTTCTCATGCACTCTACATCGAGCACATGTCCCCAAGTCAGAGCTAGATGTTATCCCTATTTTGTGGATAACTAATGAGATTATGTCTCTAGGCCCTTAGGTTGCATATATGGAGTGCCAAGAGACTATATGACCAGGAATACACTTTTTCACAGTTGGAAACCCCTCTCACCATGACATATGGTCACAGATTTGCAGATGGCATCCACCAAACCAGCTAGCCTCCAAAAGGCAATGGGACTTTCTCCATGAGGTACAAGTCAGTATTATGGTGAGCATATTTTCAATATTTAATCCATTTGAGTATGTTGTATCTTAGATTGCTCTATATTTCATGATATATTCTTAGACATTATGCCTTTTTCCCTGCTTCACCTTGGTGGTTGACATTATGCCCTAGTAAGTGGTTTTCCTTGGGGGTGGGTTTTCTACTGGGAAATCCCTTAATGAGACATCGTAACATTCTCGACCATACTGACCACTTTCCATAATTGTTCCCCTCCATTTCCTTATATCTTGGTATTTTAGGGTGTATTGACCCAAGAAGGGGTTGTTCCTCATTCTATGGGGAAAAGGGGCCGAAGGCCCAAAGGGGTTGATGTTGGGTAAAAAATAAAATCCTTTTATAAAAATTCCATATGCTTCACCCAAGGATCACCCAAGAAAGAAATGAAATGTTTATCTTTGAGTAAAGGGGACCCACAATATAATAAATAATGTTTAAAAGGTTAGTTGATGGATAAGAGGTCTCCTCACAAGCCAACCTATCAATTCCATGAATATCTAGTGGTATGACATTTCCATCATCTGGTCACCAAACCAGGGTAATGGATCTTAGTGGCATGGATGAGAGAAAGGGGGTCTCATCACGAGGCAACCTTATCATTTCCACTAGGTTTTTTTTGGTGACATTTCCATCATCTCATCACCATTCTAGGGAAGTGAAATTCAACCTCTCTTTATGCTATATTGAAAGAAAATAAAGAAAGAAAGATAAAAGACAATTGATGGGCTTAGAAAAAGTGCATTGCGGATGAAGGTAGCACACACCCTCTACAAAGGAACCCATGAATGATACACTACAATCCCTTGTATGTCATGAGCCCCATGCCCATTGAGTCCTTACCCCAACCACTTCATCCATTTTACATGCCTTATAGAGGGATCTCTTGGAAACTCTCCTTGACCTAGGGCAAGATCTATCCAAGAGGACACCTCGTCAACACTCTCATATTCAAGCTTGACAAGTCGCATAATGTCTTTGAGCATTTAATTGTTTGATATAGTGATATTTGATGCACATGCTTAGATGTCTTGTTTTTTGATTGGATTCACTTATCATGATGTTATGACTTGAGATCCTTGGAGGGCGTGCTCATTTGTCTTTGTAGGACCTAGTTGGTGGACAATTTTGGGAGAGCAAGCCTAGCTTGGGATTCCATGGGGATACAAGCCCACAGGTTGGATGCCAAGGGCCCGCATGTTGAATGAGAAATATCAGACTTGGAAGGCCTTGATGATGACTTGGACAACATATCCCATCCCTCACTTGCTAAACAATTTTCCCAGGAGGGAAAAAACGTTATGGTGAGATGATATGCATTAGAACTTGGATGTTTTGAGGTGTTTTAGGCTTTGACCATTAAGGAAGAAATTTAGATTCTTTACACGTGGATTTGGGAAGCCTTACTACCCTCCTACATCACCAATGACCTCCTAGTTCCAAAATGTCCCCTAAGGGGTGACGTCTTTGTAAATTAGGGTTTTATTTGAGAAAAAGTGAAATTTTAAATGAATTGTTTAATATTACTTTGTTAAGGGGGAAAGATTAGTGTTGTTGACCCCTAATATTTTGGTTTACCCATTAATTTGTGGAAAAGTCACCTTGGTGAAATTTTGTATAAATAAGAGATCATAAGATCTCATTTTAACATAACTCTCCCTCATTGTGAGAAGTATTGGTCTGAAAGTCTCGCTACCCTTGGCTCTATTTGTCTCTTGTGAAATTGTTTATGGCTATCTTGATGAATGGTTGATGGAGGAGTGAGGCACTATCCTTGGATGATGTTTTTCTAGATTTTATGGTGGATTATCTCGACATATTTCTTGATTTTGGTATGGTCTTTTACTCTTATGCTATCATTCTTTTTCAAGTCAGGGAATTTAAGGCATATGCCTCCATAGTCTTTATCATTGTATTGCTTAATTTTATTGATTAAACAAGAGTTTTCTAAGAGAGGTATAAGGGCATACACCCTCTTATCTTAAACCCTAGCTAGAGAAACTTTCCTTGTGAAGTAAAAGGGATTACACCCCCAAGGAGATAGATTTCTCTAGCTCTTTCTTTATTTGACTCCAATAACTCAATAATAAAGGCACTAGTCATATATTTTTTGTATTGGAGATATAAAATCATTGCCTTGGGAAAATCAAATTTTGATCTTTTGAAAGGTTTCTTGCTTGAAGTTGTTTTACTTCATAGAGATGAGTCTTCCCCTACTAGGGCGTCCCCTCTCTCCCATTACTTTAATTGTTGTTACAAAATTTAACATACAGACATTAGGGATGCATAACCCTAGATACTAACTCTCTCTTAACTCCTAACCTAACCCTAGACTAGCTCTCTAACTTCACTCACCTAGTTTACTAACTAGGGTGCACCTTTTGGGCTACTTCTTGGCAATTTTCCATGGTTGATTTTTCTGTTGCATGCCGTTGAATGCTACAGCCATAAGGATGCAATTTTTTGCAGAAAGTACATGTTATAACAACTTTATTTATTCAACCTTAAAGTGTCGTTTTTTAGTCATACTTGATTTCCATACTCATTGATAATATTGTTGATTGATATTATGCTTTTCATGCTGATTTGAATGTCTTACTTGCTGATATAAAATGTCATCTATTGCTTCAAATTAGGGACAACAAACTTAACTTGTTCATCCATACTAACATATATCATTGCAAGTTGGATTTTCTTATGTCTCAGGAAGGTACAATCATCCAGAGAAGTAATGCACCTTTGGGGAAACAAGCACTTGATTTACAAGAAATCTATTCCCACTTTTCATTCCACTTAGACTTGAATTCTAGGGGATTCACTTTCATTTCTCTCCATCTCCATATCAATCCCCCTAGGGTCACTAGGATCACCTCCCTAGAGTGACCTAGTCACCCTTGAAGTGTGGGACCTACATCAAGGTGACATTGTGTGTAGGATTCCCAAGTTGTAGAACTTGCTTTGTGGTTGGGTAGGGATTTTCCCAACCTACAACCTGCACTATAACAGGCACAATGTCAACCACCAAGGTGAAACAGGGAAAAGTGAATAACTTCCAAGAAGACGTTACATAATCGAAAAAACTTTAAATGCAACATACTCAAATGCCTCAAATATTGAAATGACACTTACCATAATACGTGGCTTGTACCTCATGGATAAAGACCCAATGCATTCTGAAATAAATTTGATGTGGTGGATACCATTGTGATGAATCTGAGATATGTGGTGGTGAGATGGGCCTATGTCTGTGCAAGTGTACATTGTCAACCATATGTCTCTCTGTAGTCCATGTCTGCAACCTGAGGGCCTCAAGACATCATCTCCTTACTTATCCCTAGGAATTGGGGTTAACATCTGGCTCCTACTTGGGGACATGTACTCATCGTAGAGTGCATGAGAACCTCAACATCTCCTAGTTAGACCTGTGCATACAGTGAAACATAAAACTGTAAAATATAGGATGGATCTACTCACCCTTTGTCCATATACTCAAAATCAAAATTTCAAAATTGATAACTAATCTAGAAAATAAAATTTTGCACCTTTTTCAGAAAAATTCTAAACTAAATGTGTAATATGGTGAAAACAATATGCAATTAGAGAAAAATGAAACATGAGATGCAGCTAAAATAGTATGATAAATCAATATGAAAATGCAAGAAAGAAAGATGACCTACCTACTTACATGGGGCCTAGGCCTTGAAGAAATCAAGTACCACCTTGGCAATAATGTTTGAGGAGGGATCCATTTACCAAAAATGGAATTCTTCTCCATTTTGATGTGGACAAATAAAAGGAATCTAACCCAAATATCTCTTATATCTTGTAGAGTCCCAACCATAGAATATCAAACTTTTGATGCATTCCAGGTTTTTCTCTTCTTTTATCCCACATTAGGACCTAGTCTCCTTTCTTTAAATCTATTTTCCTTGCTTTACGGTTAAACGTCCCTTTTATTTTTTCTTGGTTCTTTACCATTTGATAAAATGCCATTCTTCAAGTTTCATCTAACTTTATGATTTGATCAATTCACCCCTACAATGATTCTTTATCTATGGCGAAGTGTTGATATACTTGCAAAGCTGGAATCTGGAGGTTTATAGGTAGGTGTGATTATATCCCATAAACCAATTCGAAAGGGGTTTTACTGATAGATTTATTAGTAGTTATGCAGTCTTCCCACAAGGCATACTTGATCTTCCTATCCCAACTTTTCTTATTCTCTCCAACAATATTCTTTACAATATTCATAATATTCTTATTGTTGGACTCTACTAGTCCATTTCCTTGAGGATAATAATTTGAGTGTGACAAGAAAATTCCATATTTAAAACATAACTCCTTAAGCTCCATCGAGATAAAATCCTTGGCATTATCCGTGGTTATTTTTGTAGGAACTCCAAATCTAGTGAAAAACATTTCCTCAAGGAATTTCATCACGATCTCTTTTGTTTCTTTCTTCATTGGGATGGCTTCCACCCATTTGGTGAAGTAATATGTGGTGGGCGAAACCCACCGGTACTAATACTAGAGTTGTCATTGAACTTTCTAATGAAATAACTTACAAGGTTGACGGGATCTAACATATCGATGTGTGTCAGAGAAACTTGGCGGCCAATAATTTCCTTCCCTTGGGATCTTATGGGTAATACTGCGATCCGCAAATTGGCCTCCACAATACCCTGAGTGAAAATCAATGACTAACTTGTTTGCTTCTTTCTTATTCACACACCTGAGGATTACCCCATCGAAGTTACTTCATTCGAGATCATCTTGTGTCAAGCAATAATTCATGTCCTTGAGCCTTAGGGATCTCCTCTTATAATCGACCAAATGATCAGGGCATGTAAGATTCCTTAAGTAATAAATTATATATGAATACCACTTGTCATTCTCAATTTCACTTACCATAACGTTAATTTGCTCCCTTTTGCCCATCTCGATGGCTTCCTGTTTGTTTTCTGTCAACATTTTAGCTAACCCTTGTCCTTTCATTATCTTGGATGGTTTGATCTCCAAGTTGTATTATTGTATCTGTGAAACCCATTTTCCCCTTGATCCAAGACAATCTTGTTGTGATAAAACATCCTTTATGGTGGGGTAAGGGATGAAATATTTAATCTTGTTGTATCCCACATAAGTTCTAAAATGCTTGAGGGACTTGACAAGAGCATAGGATTGTTTCTTCTTAATGGTGTAACTTAGCTCTGAGTTCGTAAGGGTTTTTCTCATGAAAGCGATTGATTGTTCCTCTCCTTGATCATTCTTTTGAAAAAGAACTCCTACAATAGTATCCTTTGAAGCAAAAGAGAATATGATGAAGTCTTTAGCGAAATCTAGGTTGACGAGGACCAATGTGATAGTTATTTCTTCTTTGATATGTTGGAAAGATAGCTTCCCTTAATTGTCCCATTTGAAGGGAACATCCTTCTTTAACAAGCAATTGAGTGGCTTCACGATTTCAGAGAAGTTCAGAATGAACCCGATGAAGTTGATTTGACCAAAGAGGGAATGTAGGGCCTTCTTATCTTTAGGGAGAGGGATATTCTTTATGGCTTTGATTCTAGAAGGGTATATCAAGATCCCATCTTTGGAGATGATATGTCCTAATAAAATTCCTTTATCCACACCCGAAATTCATTTCTTAGGATTAAGGGAAATGGCATACTCTCTACACCTTTAAAAAATCATTCTTAAGTGTTGGATATGTTGACCTCTCTTCTTGGAGATAGCGGTTAGGTCATCCTGCTAAATATCTATAATTTTCCCAATTAAGTCCCTAAAATCATAATACATGACATGTTGAAAAGTGGCTCTTGAATTGGTTAATCCAAGAGGCATTCTCAAATACTTGTAAGTTCCCCAAGGGGTGGTGAAAGTAGTTTTGAGTTGGTCATCTTCTTTCATAAGAACCTGGTTGTATCCTAAAAAGTCATCAAGCATGGACATCATATATTCTCCGGTGACCCTTTACAAAAGATACTCCATGTTTTTCAAAGGATAATTGTCTTTAAGCGAATATTGGTTCAAATTTATGAAGCTAACACATATCCTGATATCACTGATATTATTTCTAAAAATGATTGGATCGGACACCCAAGAAGAGTACCTGATGGGTTCAATTATCCCTTCCTCAACCATCTTTTGCAACTCCTTTTGGAATTGTGGGGAAATTTATGGGTTCATTTTCCTGAGCTTCTTCCTGAAGGGTTTTGTGCCTTCCTTAAGGGAAATAACATGTTTTATGGCATCCTATCGGTAAGCCTTCAAACCTTCATATGACCAGGTGAAAACATCCTTAAATTCACTTATGATGGTAATCAACTTCTCTCTCTCATCAAGAGTTATTCCTTTTCCAAATTTGACCATCTTTGGGGATTTCTTAGTGCCAATATTGAATTCAATGACCTCTTCATCATTTTTTCTTGACGACTTCCCCTTATACATGTCATTTCGATAAAAAATTATCTCTAGGGGAACGACACCTTTGGGTAAGGGTCCGTCTGGAAAATCAATGATGTCAATATTCACTTTTTCTACCAATAAGTTTTTCTGGGCTTCTGCGAATTCACCTTCATTTTTGAGGAAACGCAAGATCTGGTTTTCATTATCAAAAAAATGCCAATTTTCCAAGTTATCAGGTATTGAAGGCCTGGAATTTTATTCCACTTTGTAGAGACCAATCTCTTTGAAAATATGTAAAGTAGAAGAGGATACAACAAGGTTTTCTGCCAAATGGTTTTCTTTCTAGGGATGGCTTCAATCAAAAAGTTATCAAATCTCTTTATGAAATCCCAGACGACATCTTTGTACTATTTTAACCTTGGGTTCTTAGCAGAGAAATTTTTGTTAACTTGCGGAACAATCAAGTCTGATTCTCCTCTTACACTTAGGGAATTGATGTTCATATTAATGGAAAGGTTCATGACAAAAATAAGGGATTCATACTGAGTGATGTTGTTTGTGCAGTTAAACTCAAGCCTGTATGAGAAAAGGGTATAAGTCTCATTATCTAGTGATATCCAAACTATTCCTACACCTGAGCCTAAGCTTGCGTGCATTCCATCAAAGTCTAAGCCCCAAGATGTATCCTTCTTTTCTTCATCTAGAATAAGTGAGTTTTCAAAAATGAAGGTGTTGTCAATCCCTTCATCCAGAACTTGATGGGGCATGCTGACATGCTCTTTGAAAAAGTTTTCTTTTTTGCTCTTGTTTGGGAAGATATTCTTGTCTTCATTCTTGATGGCACCAATTTTATTCTCTTTGCATTGCTCAGTTAGAACTTCTTGAATATGTTTCAAAAAGTTCTCTTCAACCTACATTGCTGCCCATTTTATTTCAACTTTCAATATATCCTTTATAGGGGGAGGTATTTCTTCAGATTTTTGTTCCTTGTCTTTCCCCAATAGACTCATAATGTGACCAACAACCTGGTTAGCAACTTCCTCTCATTCCCTTTGTAGGTATGTCTTGAAATTGTGGGGAGGGTTCGGAATGACAAGGTCTACAAATTGATTTATCTGAATGATTTCCTCAAGAAAATACTCATCTTGACAGAAATAAAAAAACTATGTGATCTTCCATCTCACACACTCTTTCTCAGGCTTCAAATAAAGTTGTAGGCCATCCCTTTCCAATTAGAACACCGCAAGGACCTTTCATGGTTGACATGTAGGAATTGAGGATGGTACCTTGAGAAGGCTTGAAATCTTGAGGAAAATGCCTCACAAGGGTATTGAACCCATCATTGAAGTCCTTTATGTTTCCCCATGGTTTTATTTTTTAGTTATAGAGTTGATTATAAAGGGACTGGAAATCTTTTTTTTCTCAAACCTTTTGGAAAAATGTTCTTGAAAAATATCTCAACTTGTGATCATCCCTGGGAATATACTATCTGTTATAATCCTATATTTCATAGTATCACCTGATGATTATAATTTCTTCCTCTGGTCATATTTTATTGTAAATAATATTTTATTCTGCAAATGATTTACAAAAAGAAAAAGAAAAGAAAAGAAAAAGAAAGGAAAGGATAAAAATAGAAAAATGAAAAGAGGGTATAAAAATAAATAATAGAGAAAATATAAAACCCCATGAAAATAAACTTGGTTTGACTCATAGTGTATAATCATGATCAAACCTTTTAAATTTATGTTGATATGATTAATGAATAAATTTGGTCAAACAGTTTAATCTTGGCCAAATTAGTTAGGTTAGAGTAATAATTAATTCAACAGTCTAGATGGATTAATGTGTTAGTTAATTAGGCTAGGATTTAGGTTAGTGTTGTTCATTTCAATAAAAAATTGCAAAGGGATTGTTAAAATACCCTTTTATGTAAGTTTATTTGATGTTTTAGGCTTAGGAAATAATAACTTCGTGAAAAAATAAGAAAGGGTAAGCCTAACACTACCCATCACATAATTTTAGCCTAAGTTTCTAATGGATATGACTATTTGTCATGATCAAATAAAAGGCGCACAGCTTCCACTGGCGACATCAAGCAACACCCAGATCAGTGACCGTCAGTGTTTTTCGGACCC
>CBVK0100683015.1:0-20467 GCA_900067695.1 Picea abies
AACAAAATAAGTTGAAACTGTAAAATGCAGCGGAAACAAGCTTGCTGGAATGGTGGCGGCTTATCTCTGAGAAGAGATGTGACGGCAGCACGCATTCATAAGAAGAAGGTTAAAATGAGGATCTGAAGGTATTTTTACAATAATAAAGAATGCCAAAAACCCTAGAAATCCAAAAAACTAACCCTAGGAGATGAAACACCAAAAGTCATGTGGGCCCCGTTTGGGTAAGCTAGTACATCAACTTTCTGGGGTCGTAAGTTTTGCATACGATCTCCGTTTTAGGGGTGTGATAACCCGTTGGAAAGGTATCGCCAAGGAGATTCATTTTGGGGGCTCAATAATGCCTTTGGATATATTTGAGGAGCTCGATACCGAAAACCTTCATTTAGGCCCTCAAAATGGCCTCGAAAGTAAAAACTGCTAAAAATAGTAAATTGCCAAAAATGTCAGAAAACTATTTTGAGCCAGTTGGAAAAGGTGGGTGGCCACCGACATCCATCTGGATCAATCCTCCCTCCTTAGGAAGCAATGGTCTCCATTGTGTTGAGGTCCCCCATTAGATGAGGAAATTTCTGCTGAATTTGGCCCCAGGTGAGCCACTTGCCTTGGTGCAGGTGCTGCCCTGCTTTGATGACTCGATAAAGCTGGATCATTTATTGTCAAGTGCCCTTGAACTGTCTATCCACAATCTGATCATTGGATGCCTTTTGTATGCAGTTGGGGTTGAGCTATGTTGGTGTCAGTTGTTCTGCTACTTCTGAGGTGTCCAATAATGGTGGGAAATAAGGGCGAAGAGATCCACGTTGAACACTGGGTGCAGGCCAAGGAAAGGAGGAATGTTGAGCTCAAAAGAATTATCCCCCATGGCCTTAATGATAGTGTATGGTCCATAATGGAGTGGGCGAAGCTTCTGATGGGGTCCTGTAAGGAGTTCTTTCTGCAAGTGCAACCAAAATTTGTCACCCACCTGAAACTTATGTGGCACCCGATGTTGATCATGGCGCTATTTTTACTTATCATTGGACTTCTGTAGGATATCCTGAACCTGTTGGTGGATGTGTTGGATCTGCTCAATAAACCAGGTGGCTTTGTTAGCTTCAGTTGGACCAGGAGATGAGTCAGTCGAGGTGACTGCAAGGGGAAGTGCAACATCTATGGGACCCAATGGTTGGAATCCCAACCCCACTTGAAAGGGGTTGTGGTCGGTTGAGCTATGCAAGGCTCGGTTGTAGCTATGCTGGATATAAGGAAGGCTCTCATCCCATGTGCGAGGGTTCTTTGAATTATACATGCGAAGGATATGCATAATCATTCGATTTACAACCTCAGTTTGGCCATCTATCTGGGGGTGGAAGGCCGTGGATTTGGTGAGCTTGGTGTCAAGTAGTGACCAGAGGCTCAACCAGAATGTGTTAATAAATCGACTATCCCGATCTGAGACAATGGTTTGTGGGATTCCAAAATGTACCCAGACGTTCAAAGAAGAGCTTGGCAGTGGCCTCTGCTATGATAATCTTCTTGCAGGCAACCATAATTGCCATCTTAGAAAAGTGATCAACAACCACAAAAACACAGTCATTTCCCCGCTTGGTGGATGGGAGGCCTGACATGTAGTCCATTGAGATGGATTCCCATGGCTTGTCAGGAGTAGGAAGAGGGGTGTACAAGCCCTGTTTCTTAGTGGTCAGTTTGGAAATAGCGCAGGCAGTGCAGGACCTAATATACTTGCTGACCTCCTATCGAAGTTTCAACTAGTAGAAATGTTTCTGTAGAATCACCACTGTCTTTTCGATGCCGAAGTGTCCTGCCACCCTACTGTAGTGGGCTTCCCAGATCTGCTTCGCTTGCTCGCTCGATGGAACACAGATATGGCCCAGATGACACAACAACCCATCCTGAAGATGGAAATTATCGACAACTACATTTTCACCCAACATTTGGTAGGTGGTGGCGAAGTCAGGGTCTGTCTCATAAAGTTGGGGCCATCCAGATGTCTCATGGCCGCAAGAGTCTAGCAATGTGGTGAGTGCTGCGACTGGCAGTCTGCTAAGGCAATCAGCAACACGATTGGTGTTTCCTGTTTTATACTTGATGTTGAGGTGGAATTGCTGCAAGAATGTGGACCACTTTTGATGGTGGTCATTTTGCAGTTTTCCCTGTGTCTGCATGAACTGCAGTGGCTTATGATCAGTGTGGATGACTGTCTCCTTCCCAAAAATGTAATGTCTCCACTAGTGACATACTTGCACAATGGAGTACATTTCTTTGTCATAAGTAGGGTAGTTATGGACAATATCTGACAATGTCTCACTATGATAGGCCACGGGGTGGCCGTGATGAGTGAGAACTGCACCCATGGCATAGTCTGAAGCATCTTTCTCGATCTCAAAGGGATGCTACAGGTCTGGTAGTGAAAGTATTGTGGCTAAGCACAAGAGATGCTTCAAATCATTGAATGCTTGTTGTTGGGACTAGCCCCATGCAAATTTTGCCTTATCACCACCCCTATTTATTTGGCTGAGGGCCCATGCAATATGGGAGAAACCCAACACGAACCTGCGGTAGAAATTAACAAGTCCCAAGAAGCTCCGAAGCTCAGTGAGTGTTGTTGGGGCTAGCTAGTCATGGATGACTTGGATCTTGGCTGGATCCACAAGTACACCATGCTGATCAATGATGTAGACCAGGTAATGGACCCTGTCGATGCCGAAGGAGCATTTTTCCAGGTTGGCATATAGCTTGTGCTGCTGCAGGGTGTGCAGAACTTGCTGAATATGCTGCAAGTGTTCGTCCAAAGTCTTGTTGTAAATTAGAATGTCATCCAGATACACCACTACAAAAGTATTGGTGAATGTTCGCAGGATATTATCCGTCATCATCATGAAAGTGGCTGGAGCATTTTCCAAACCAAAGGGAATGACCAACCATTCAAAAATTCCTTCCTTTGACTTGAAGGTTGTCTTCCATACATCTGTTTTTTCTATCGGGACCTGGTGGTAGCCAGACTTCAGATCAATATTACTGAAGTATTTGGCCCCCATGAGTTGATCAAGGAGGTCATCGATTTGGGGAATCGGGTACCGATTTCTGATAGTGATTTTATTCAGAGCCCGGTAATCAATACAGAGTCGCTAGGTTCCATCTTTCTTCTGTACCAGCACGATTGGGCTCCCACAAGGTGACGAGCTAGGGCGTATGTGCCCCCTGTGGAGCAGTTCTTGGATCTGTCTCTTGATCTCCTCATTCCATAACAAAGAGTGACGATAGGCTAGCCCATTGGGCAGCAGTGCGTCGAGGTTCAGATCGATGGTGTGCTTGACCTAGTAGTGCAAAGGTACCTCTGTAGGTGAGGAGAAGATATCTGAGTATTCTTCCATGACCTTATCTACTTGCTTCTGCTGTGTGGAGAGGTCAGCCAGAGAGACCCTAGATGTGGCTGTGATCTTTCGCTTGTTCTGAGAGCGAATCACGAAGAAGACAAACTTCCCTGTCTGAGAGATGACCTTCCTGCATTGCTTAGCAGAGATCAAGGAAATATCTCTAAGTGGGACTACCTCAGGTCTTATGATCAGTGTGGATTATTGTCTCCTTGCCAAGAATGTAATGTATCCATTGATGACATGCTTGTACAATGGAGTGCATTTATTTTTCGTAAGTAGGTTACTTACGGATAGCATTTGATAGTGTCTCACTATGATAGGCCACGGGGTGGTTGTGCTGAGTGAGAATGACACCCACGGCATAGTCTGAAGCATCTGTCTCGATCTCAAAGGGATGTTGCAGGTCTAGTAGTGAAAGTACTGGGGATGAGCACAAGCGTTGCTTAAAATCATCGAATGCTTATTGTTGGGACTGGCCCCACGCAAATTTTGCCTTACCACCACCCCTGTTTATTTGGCTGAGGGCCCATGCAATATGGGAGAAACCCAACACGAACCTGCGGTAGAAATTAGCAAGTCCCAAGAAGCTCCGAAGCTCAGTGAGTGTTGTTTGGGATGTCCAGTCATGGATGACTTGGATCTTGGCTAGATCCACATCTACGCCATGCTGATCAATGATGTATCCTAGGTACTGGACCCTATCCATGCCGAAGGATCATTTTTCCAAGTTGGCGTATAGCTTGTGCTGTCGTAGGATGTGCAGAACCTACTGAATATGCTGCAAGTGTTCGTCCACATCAATGAACTATCTTCCCCTTTCTGGTTCTGTCTCAGAGTCAGAATCTGCATCTGATTCAGAGGCTTTAACTTCGGCCACCAACGATTTCTTTGAGCGATAGTCAGCAGTGTTATGCCAAGGGCTCTTATGGAAGCCGCACCACTTCCCGGTATCTTTCTTTGTCTTTCCGGTGTCCTTCTTTTCTTGCGGCTTTTACTAGTTGTCTTGATACTGTCCATATTTTCTCTTTCCTTTTTTTGATGGGTTGGGGCCACCCTTTCCTGGCTTTTGTTGAGAGGGGTTCCCAGGCCCAAATTGTCGCGTCTTTTGTTTGAGATTCTACTCAATTTTGACGGCATATCGGTAGGCCACGCCCAAGGATGAGATGTCTAGAAATTCCATTTCGGTATGGATGTATCTATGTAGAGCACCGCGATACTTGAGCACTAGATGTCGCTCCAAATCTTTGATACCCAACTTGGTGCGCAAGGTATGGAAGATATTTGTGAAATCTGGCACTGCTTGGTCTCTTTCTTGCCGTAGTGTGGTCCATTTTGTATACGGGTCGTCATAACTTTCGACAGGGTAGTATTGTTCCTTAATAGCATCCCTGAACGATTCCCAGGTGGCTGTGACTGAAAATAATGAGGTTTCCTCTATTTCCTTTTTCTCACAGAAAGTTTCCCACCAATCTTTGACATGGGGAATGGCTTTGAGGAGCACAAAAGTAATCTTTTCTCTATTCAAAAATTTATGAACAGAAAAATACCCTTCTAGTATATTCAACCACTTGTCTACAACATCTGTGTCTATCTGACCTTCAAATATAGGAATATCAAAGTTTATTTGTACCTTGAAGGGGGCAGCGCCTCCATTCGAAGAAGATGCATCGCCTATTGGTAGTCGCCGAAGGATTTGCGTGAAACTATCCATCATCTCATTCCTTCGTTGCGTGAGGGCTTCCTCAATCAATAGTTTGAAAGGATCTCCTATCCCATCATATTTCTTTTCTCCTACCATGGGAGGTCTCTTAGGCGTGCAAGAGCTTCTGTCCTCAAGAGAAACAAGCTCGAGACCCAACTCTTTGTACTCCGACCTTGTTGGGGACATGCATTAAGACGACAAGGAGAAGACCACTCTGATACCACTGATCCATATTTTATGAGCAGAATGAAATGAATACAGATTATTAATAGGTTCTTAACACAAAATAACAGAGATACATTAAAACCGGTTTTCTATTCAATAAGCTAAAACTGTAAAATGCAGCGGAAACAAGCTTGTTGGAATGGTGGCGGCTTATCTCTGAGAAGAGATGTGATGGAAACGTGCATTCGCAAGAAGAAGGTTACAATGAGGCTCTGAAGGCCTTTTTACAATAATAAAGAATGCCAAAAACCCTAGACATCCAAAAAACTAACCCTAGGATATCAAACGCCAAAAGTCATGTGGGCCCCGTTTGGGTAAGCTAGTACATCTACTTCCCGGGGTCGTAAGTTTTGCATATGATCTTAGTTTTAGGCATGTGATAGCCCGTTGGAACGGTATCACCAAGGAGATTCATTTTGGAGACTCAATTATGCCTCTGAATATCATTGAGGATCTCGATACCTAAAAACCTTCATTTAGGCCCTCAAAATGGCCCTGGAAGTAAAAACTGCTAAAAATAGTAAATTGCCAAAAATGTCAGAAAACTGTTTTGAGCCAGTTGGAAAAGGTGGGTGGCCACCGATATCCATCTGGATCAATCCTCCCTCCTTAGGAAGTAATGGTCTCCATTGCATTGAGGTCCCCCATTAGATGAGGAAATTTCTGTTGAATTTGGCCCCGGGTGAGCCACTTGCCTTGGTGTAGGAGCTGCCCTGCTTTGATGACTCGATAAAGCTGGATCCTTTTTTGTCAAGTGCCCTTGATCTGTCTATCCACAATCTGATCATTTGATGCTTGTTTTATGTAGTCGGGGTTGAGCTCTATTGGTGTCAATTGTTCTGCTACTTCTGAGGTGTCCAATAATGGTGGGAAATAAGGGCGAAGGAGATCCACGTTGAACACTAGGTGCAGGCCGAGGAAAGGAGGAATGTTGAGCTCAAAATCATTATCCCCCATGGCTTGGTGATAGTGTACGGTCCATAATGGAGTTGGCAAAGCTTCTGATGGGGTCCTATAAGGCATTCTTTCTGCAAGTGCAACCAAACTTTGTTGCCCACCTGAAACTTATGTGGCACCCGATGTTGATCATGGCATTGTTTGTACTTGTCATTGGACTTATGTAGGATATCCTAAACCTGTTGGCGGATGTGTTGGATCCACTCAATGAACCAGGTGGCTTTGTCAGGTTCAGTTGGACCAGGAGATGAATCAGTCGAGGTGACTGCAAGGGGAAGTGCAACATCTATGGGACCCAATGGTTGGAANATGGGACCCAATGGTTGGAATCCCAACCCCACTTGAAAGGGGTTGTGGCTAGTTGAGCTATGCAAGGCTCAGTTGTAGCTATGCTAGACATAAGGAAGGCTCTCATCCCATGTGCGAGGGTTCTTTGAATTATACATGCGAAGGATATGCACAATCATTCGATTTACAACCTCGGTTTGGTCATCTGTCTGGGGGTGGAAGGCCATGGATTTAGTGAGCTTGGTGTCTAGCAGTGATGAGAGGATCAACCAAAATGTGCTGAGAAATTGACAATCCCGATTTGAGACAATGTCTTGTGGGATTCCAAAATGTACCTGGACTCGTTCAAAGAAGAGCTTGGCAGTGGCCTTTGCTATGATGCTCTTCTTGTAGGCAACCAGAATCACCATCTTAGAAAAGCGATCAACAACCACAAAAACAAAGTCAATTCCCCACTTGGTGGATGGGAGGCCCGACATGTAGTCCATTGAGATGGATTCCCATGGCCTGTTAGGAGTAGGAAGAGGGGTGTACAAGCCCTATTTCTTAGTGGTCGGTTTGGCAATAGCGCATGCAGTGCAGGACTTGATATACTTGTCGACCTCTTGTCGAAAATTCAGCCAGTAGAAATGTTTCTCTAGCATTGCCACTGTATTTTCGATGGCGAAGTGTCCTACCACCTGACTGTAGTGGGCTTCCCAGATTAGCTTCACTCACTCACTTGATGAAACATAGATATGGTCTAGACGACACAACAACCCATCCTAAAGAAGGAAATTATCGACAACTACATTTGCACCCAACATTTGGTAGGTGGTGGCAAAGTCAGGGTCTGTCTCATAGAGTTGGGGCCATCTAGATGTCTCATAGCCGCAAGAGTCTAGCACCGTGGTGAGTGCCGCGACTGGCAGTCTGCTGAGGCAATCAATGACGCGATTGGTGCTTCCTATTTTATACTTGATGTTGAGGCAAGTATGTGGACCACTTTTGATGGCGGTCATTTTGCAGTTTTCCCTATGTCTGCATGAACTGCAGTGGCTTATGATCAGTGTGGATGATTGTCTCCTTCCCAAGAATGTAATGTCTCCACTGGCGACATGCTTGCACAATGGAGTACATTTCTTTGTCATAATTAGGGTACTTACGGATAGTATCTGACAGTGTCTCACTATGATAGGCCATGGGGTGGTAGTGCTGAGTGAGAACGGCGCCCACAACATAGTCTGAAGCATCTTACTCGATCTCAAAGGGATGTTGCAGGTCTAGTAGTGAAAGTACTAGGGCTGAACACAAGAACTGCTTCAAATCATCGAATGCTTGTTGTTGGGACTAGCCCCATGCAAATTTTGCCTTACCATCACCCCTGTTTATTTGGCTGAGGGCCCATGCAATATGGGAGAAACCCAACACAAACCTGTGGTAGAAATTAGCAAGTCCCAAGAAGCTCCGAAGCTCAGTGCGTGTTGTTGGGGCTGGCCAGTCACGGATGACTTGGATCTTGGTTGGATCGACATGTATGCCATGTTGATCAATGATGTAGCCCAGGTAATGGACCCTGTCCATGCCGAAGGAGCATTTTTCCAGGTTGGCGTATAGCTTGTGTTGCCATAGGGTGTGCAGAACCTACTGAATATGCTGCAAGTGTTCGTACCAAGTCTTGCTATAAATTAGTCATCCAGATACACCACTACAAAAGTATTGTTGAATGGTCATAGGATATCGTCCATCATCCTCATGAAAGTGGATGGAGCATTTGTCAAACCAAAGGGCATGACCAACCATTCAAAAAGTCCTTCCTTTGACTTGAAGGTAGTCTTCCATACATCTATTTGTTCTATCGGGACCTGGTGGTAGCCATACTTCAGATCAATCTTACTGAAGTATTTGGCCCTCGTGAGTTGATCAAGGAGGTCATCGATTCGGGGAATCGGGTACCGGTTTCAAACAGTGATTTTATTCAGAGCCCAGTAATCAATACAGAGTCGCCAGGTTCCATCTTTCTTCTGTACCATCACGATTGGGCTCCCACAAGGTGACGAGCTAGGTCATATGTGCCCCTTGTGGAGTAGTTCTTGGATATATCTCTTGATCTCCTCATTCTCTAACAAAGAGTGACGATAGACTGGCCCATTGGGCAGCGGTGCGTCGGGGGTCAGATCAATGGGGTTCTTGACTTGGCAGTGTAGAGGTACCCATGTAGGTGAGGAGAAGATATCTGAGTATTCTTCCATGACCTTATCTACTTGCTTATGTTATGTGGATAGGCCGACCACAGAGACCCTATATGTGGTTGTGATATTTCACTTATTCTAAGAGAGAATCATGAAGAAGACAAACTTCCCCATCTGAGAGATGACCTTCCTGCATTGCTTAGCAGATATCAAGGAAATAGCACTAGATGTGACTGCCTCACGTATCCTATACAATTTACTGTTCAAAGTAATAATAACACTATGAGACCTAGACTCATATACAGCATGAAGTTTCCATAAATAAGGTTGGCCCAAAAGAACATCACAAACTTCAAGAGGAGCAACATGAAACAATACCTTGTCTTTGAAGGGCTTGATGCCATATGACAGTCGACACTGTTGGCTGACGCGGAGATTGCTTCCTTGGCAGAGCCATCCAATGGTGTAGGGTTGTGGGTGTGGCATTGTTGGCAGGGTCGGACGCTTGACGGCCTCTGCTAAGATGAGGTTCTTCTGGCTACCGCTGTCAACAATGAAGTGCAGTGGGTTGCCTTTTACCCACATCTGTGAATGGAAGAGGTGCTCTCCTTCTTCTGGCTCATCTGGTTCACCAGGATGGATCTTGGTGGTAGCAACGGTGGCACTGGGTCTGGCGTCAATGATCCATCTTCCCCTTTCTAGTTCTGTCTCGGAGTCAGAATCTACATCTAATTCAGAGGCTTTCACTTCGGCCACCAACGATTTCTTTGAGCGATAGTCAACAGTGTTATGCCAAGGGCTCTTATGGAAGTCGCACCACTTCCTGGTATCTTTCTTTGTGTTTCCAGTGTCCTTCTTTTCTTGCAGCTTGTACTAGTTGTCTTGATACTGTCCATATTTTCTCTATCCTTGGTTCGATGGGTTGGGGCCACCCTTTCCTGGATTTTGTTGAGAGGGGTTCCCAGGCCCAAATTGCCGCGTCTTTTGTTTGATCTTCTGCTCGATTTTGATGGCATATCGGTAGGCCGCACCCAATGATGAGATGTCTAGAAATTCCATTTCAGTCTGGATGTATCTATGTAGAGCACCACGATACTTGAGCACTATATGTCGCTCCAAATCTTTGATACCCAACTTGGTGCACAAGGTATGGAAGATATTTGTGAAATTTGGCACTGCTTAGTCTCTTTCTTGTTGCAGTGTGGTCCATTTGGTATACAGGTCATCATAACTTCCGACAGGGTAGTATTGTTCCTTAATAGCATCCCTGAAGGATTCCCAGGTGGCTGTGACTAAAAATAATGAGGTTTCCTCTATTTCCTTTTGCTCACAGAAAGTTTCCCACCAATCTTTGACATGGGGAACAGCTTTGAGGAGCGCAAAAGTAATATTTTCTCTATTCAAAAATTTATGAACAGAAAAATACCCTTCTAGTAGATTCAACCACTTGTCTATAGCATCTGCATCTATCTGACCTTCAAATATAGGAATATCAAATTTTATTTTTACCTTGAAGGGGGCGACACCTCCATTCGAAGAAGATGCATCGCTTGTTGGTAGTCGCAGAAGGATTTGCACAAAACTATCCATCATCTCGTTCCTCTGTTGCGTGAGGGATTCCTCAATCAAAAGTTTGAAAGGATCTCCTATCCCATCATATTTCTTTTCTCCTGCCATGGGAGGTCACTTGGGCATGCGAGAGCTTCTGTCCTCAAGAGAAACAAGCTCGAGACCCAACTCTTTGTACTCCGACCTCGTTGGGGACATGCATTAAGACGACAAGGATCAGACCGCTCTGATACCACTGATCCAGATTTTATGAGAAGAATGAAATGAATATAGATTATTAATAGGTTCTTAACACAAAATAACAGAGATATAGTAAAACTGGTTTTCTATTCAATAACAAAATAAGCTGAAACTGTAAAATGCAGCATAAACAAGCTTGTTGGAATGGTGTCGGCTTATCTCTGAGAAGAGATGTGACAGTAGTGCGCATTCACAAGAAGAAGGTTACAGTGAGGATTAGAAGGCCTTTCTACAATAAGAAAGAATGCCAAAAACCCTATACATCCAAAAAACTAACCCTAGGAGATGAAACACCAAAAGTCATGTGGGCCCCGTTTGGGTAAGCTAGTACATCAACTTCCCAGGGTCATAACTTTTGCATACGATCTTCGTTTTAGGCGTGTGATAGCCCGTTAGAAAGGTATCACTGAGGAGATTCATTTTGGGGACTCAATAATGCATTTGTATATTTTTGAGGAGATCGATACCAAAAAACCTTCATTTAGGGCCTCAAAATGGCCCCGAAAGTAAAAATTGCTAAAAATAGTAAATTGCCAAAAATGTCATAAAACTGTTTTGAGCCAGTTGGAAAAGGTGGGTGGCCATCGATATCCATTTGGATCAATCCTCCCTCCTTAGGAAGAAATGGTCTCCATTGCGTTGAGGTCCCCCATTAGATGAAATTTCTGCTCAAATTGGCCCCGGGTGAGCCACTTGCCTTGGTGCAGGAGCTGCCCTGCTTTGATGACTCGATAAAGCTAGATCCTTTGTTGTTGAGTGCCCTTGATATGTCTATCCATAATCTGATCATTGGATGCCTATTGTATGTAGTCGGGGTTGAGCTTTGTTGGTGTCATCTGTTCTGCTACTTCTGAGGTGTCCAATAATGGTGGGAAATAAGGGCGAAGGAGATCCACATTGAACACTAGGTGCAGGCCAAGGAAAGGAGGAATGTTGAGCTCAAAAACATTATCCTCCATGTCCTTGGTGATAGTGTACAGTCCATGACGGAGTGGGCGAAGCTTCCAATGGGGTCCTTTAAGGCGTTCTTTCTGCAAGTGCAACCAAACTTTGTCGCACACCTGAAACTTATGCGGCACCCGATGTTGATCATGGCGTTGTTTGTACTTGTCATTGGACTTCTGTAGGATATCCTGAACCTGTTGGTGGATGTGTTGGATCTACTCAATGAAACGGGTGGCTTTGTTAGCTTCATTTGGACCAGGATATGAGTCAGTCGAGGTGACTGCAAGGGGAGGTGCAACATCTATGGGACCCAATGGTTGGAATCCCAACCCCACTTGAAAGGGGCTGTGACCGGTTGAGCTATGCAATGCTCGGTTGTAGCTATGTTGGACATAAGGAAGGCTCTCATCCCATGTGCGAGGGTTCTTTGAATTATACATGTGAAGGATATGCACAATCATTCAATTTACCACCTCGGTTTGGCCATCTGTCTGGGGGTGGAAGGCCATGGATTTGGTGAGCTTGTTGTCCAGCAGTGCCCAGAGGCTCGACCAGAATGTGCTGAGAAATCGACTATCCCGATCTGAGACAATGGTTTGTGGGATTCAAAAATGTACCTAGACTCGTTCAAAGAAGAGCTTGGCAGTGGCCTCTGCTGTGATGCTCTTCTTGCAGGAAACCAGAATCGCCATCTTAGAAAAGCGATCAACAGCCACAAAAACACAGTCATTTCCCCACTTGGTGGATTGGAGGCCCGACATGTAGTCCATTGAGATGGATTCCCATGGCCTGTTAGGAGTAGGAAGAGGGGTGTAGAAGACATGTTTCTTAGTGGTCGGTTTGGCAATAGCGTAGGCAATGCAGGACCTGATATACTTGCCGACCTCTTGTCGAAGTTTCAGCCAGTAGAAATGTTTCTGTAGCATCGCCACTATCTTTTCGATGCCGAAGTGTCCTGCCACCCGACTGTAGTGGTCTTCCCAGATCAGCTTCGCTCGCTCACTTGATGGAACATAAATATGGCCCAGACGACACAACAACCCATCCTGAATATGGAAATTATCGACAACTACATTTGCACCCAAAATTTGGTAGGTGGTGGCAAAGTTAGTGTCTGTCTCATAGAGTTGGGGCCATCCAGATGTCTCATGGCCGCAAGAGTCTAGCACTGTGGTGAGTGCTGCGACTGGTGGTCTGCTGAGGCAATCAGCAACGTGATTGGTGCTTCCTGTTTTATACTTGATGTTGAGGTGTAATTGCTGCAAGTATGTGGACCACTTTTGATGGCAGTCATTTTGTAGTTTTCCCTGTGTCTGCATGAACTGTAGTGGCTTATGATCAGTGTGGATGACTATCTCCTTCCCAAGAATTTAATGTCTCCACTGGCAACATGCTTTCACAATCGAGTACATTTCTTTGTCATAAGTAGGGTACTTACAGATAGTATCTGACAGTGTCTAACTATGATAGGCCACGGGGTGGCCATGCTGAGTGAGAACGACGCCCATGACATAGTCTGAAGCATTTGTCTCGATCTCAAAGGGATGCTGCAGGTCTGGTAGTGAAAGTACTGCGGCTGAGCACAAGCGCTGCTTCAAATCATCGAATGCTTGTTGTTGGGACTGGACCCATGCAAATTTCGCCTTACCACCACCCATGTTTATTTGGATGAGGACCCATGCAATATGGGAGAAACCCAACACGAACTTGCGGTAGAAATTAGCAAGTCCCAAGAAGCTCCGAATCTTAGTGAGTGTTGTTGGGGTTGGCCAGTCACGGATGACTTGGATCTTTGTTGGATCCACATGTACTCCATGTTGATCAATGATGTAGCCCAGGTAATGGACCCTGTCGATGCCGAAGGAGCATTTTTCCAGGTTGGCGTATAGCTTGTGTTGCCGCAGGGTGTGCAGAACCTGCTGAATATGCTGCAAGTGTTTGTCCCAAGTCTTGTTGTAAATTAAAATGTCATCCAGATACACCACTACAAAAGTATTGGTGAATGGTCGCAGGATATCGTCCATCATCCTCATGAAAGTGGCTGGAGCATTTGTCAAACCAAAGGGCATGACCAACCATTCAAAAAGTCCTTCCTTTGAATTGAAGGTGGTCTTCCATACATCTGTTTGTTCTATTGGGACCTGGTGTTAGCCAGACTTCAGATCAATCTTACTAAAGTATTTGGCCCCCATGAGTTGATCAAGGAGGTCATCGATTCGGGGAATCGGGTACCGGTTTCTGACAGTGATTTTATTCAGAGCCTGGTAATCAATACAGAGTCGCCAGGTTCCATCTTTCTTCTGTACCAGCACGATTGGGCTCCCGCAAGGTGACGAGCTAGGGCGTATGTGCCCCTTGTGGAGTAGTTCGTGGATCTGTCTTTTGATCTCCTCATTCTCTAACAAAGAGCGATGATAAACTGGCCCATTGGGAAGCGATGTGTCGGGGGTCAGATCGATGGGGTGCTTGACCTGGCAGTGTAGAGGTACCCCTGTAGGTGAGGAGAAGATATCTTAGTATTCATCCACGACCTTATCTACTTGCTTCTGCTGTGTGGAGAGGCCGGTCACAGAGACCCTGGATGTGGTTGTGATCTTTCACTTATTCTGAGAGCGAATCACAAAGAAGATAAACTTCCCCATCTGAGAGATGACCTTCCTGCATTGCTTAGCAGATATGAAGGAAATAGCACTAGGTGGGACTGCCTTGGGTATCCTGTACAATTTCCTGTTCAAAGTAATAATAACACTACGAGGCCTAGACTCATATACAACATGACATTTCCATAAATAAGTTTGGCCCAAAAGAACATCACAATCTTCAAGAGGAGCAACATCACACAATACCTCATCTTTGAAGGGCTTGATGCCATACGACAGTCGACACTATTGGCCGACGCGAAGATCGCTTCCTTGGCAGAGCCATCCAATGGTGTAGGGTTGTGGGTGCGGTGTTTTTGGCAGGGTCAACCGCTTGACGACCTCTGCTGAGATGAGGTTCTTCTGGCTACCGCTGTCAATGATGAAGTGCAGCGGGGTGCCTTTTACCCACATCTGTGAATGGAAGAGGTGCTCTCCTTCTTCTGGCTTGTCTGGTTCACCAGGCTGGATCTTGGTGGTAGCAATGATGGCACTGGGTTCCGCGTCAATGATCCATCTTCCCCTCTCTAGTTCTGTCTCGAAGTCAGAATCTGCATCTGATTCAGAGGCTTTCACTTCGGCCACCAACGATTTCTTTGAGTGACAATCAGCAGTGTTATGCCAAGGGCTCTTATGGAAGTCACACCACTTCCCGGTATCTTTCTTTGTCTTTTCAGTGTCCTTCTTTGCTTGCGGCTTATACTGGTTGTCTTCATACTATCCATCTTTGCTCTATCCCTTTTTTGGTGGGTTGGGGCCACCCTTTCCTAGATTTTGTTGAGAGGGGTTCCCATGCCCAAATTGCCGCGTCTTTTGTTTGAGCTTCTACTCGATTTTGACGGCATATCGATAGGCCGCGCCCAAGGATGAGATGTATAGAAATTCCATTTCAGTCTGGATGTATCGATGTAGAGAACCATGATACTTGAGCACTAGATGTCGCTCTGAATCTTTGATACCCAACTTGGTGCGCAAGGTATGGAAGATATTTGTGAAATCTGGCACTGCTTGGTCTCTTTCTTGCCATAGTGTGGTCCATTTGGTATACAGGTCGTCATAACTTCTGACAGGGTAGTATTGTTCCTTAATAGAATCTCTGAAGGATTCCCAGGTGGTCGTGACTGAAAATAATGAGGTTTCCTTTATTTCCTTTTGCTCACAAAACGTTTCCCACCAATCTTTGACATGGGGAACGACTTTGAGGAGTGCAAAAGTAATCTTTTCTCTATTCAAAAATTTATGAACAGAAAAATACCCTTATAGTAAATTCAACCACTTGTCTACAACATCTGCATCTATCTGACCTTCAAATATAGGAATATAAAATTTTATTTGTACCTTGAAGGGGGTGGCGCCTCTGTTTGAAGAAGATGCATTGCCTGTTGGTAGTCACCGAAGGATTTGCGTGAACCTATCCATCATCTCGTTCCTTTGTTGTGTGAGGGCTTCCTCAATCAACAGTTTGAAAGGATGTCCTATCCCGTCATCTTTCTTTTCTCCTGCCATGGGAGGTTTCTTGGGCGTGTGAGAGCTTCTGTCCTCAAGAAAAACAAGCTCGAGACCCAACTCTTTGTACTCCGACCTCGTTGGGGACATGCATTAAGACGACAAGGAGAAGACCACTCTGATACCACTGATCTAGATTTTATGAGCAGAATGAAATGAATACATATTATTAATAGGTGCTTAACACAAAATAACAGAGATACAATAAAACTGGTTTTCTATTCAATAACAAAATAAGCTGAAACTGTAAAATGCAGCAGAAACAAGCTTGTTGGAATGGTGGCGGCTTATCTCTGAGAAGAGATGTGACGGAAGCACGCATTCAAAAGAAGAAGTTTACAATGAGGCTCTGAAGGCATTTTTACAATAATAAAGAATTCCAAAAACCCTATACATCCAAAAAACTAACCCTAGGAGATGAAACGCCAAAAGTCATGTGGGCCCCATTTGGGTAAGCTAGTACATCAACTTCCCGGGGTCGTAAGTTTTGCATACGATCTCCGTTTTAGGCGTGTGATAGCCCATTGGAAAGGTATCACCGAGGAGATTCATTTTGGGGGATAAATTATGCCTTTGTATATTACTAAGGATCTCAATATCGAAAAACCTTCATTTAGGCCCTCAAAATGGCCCCTGAAGTAAAAACTGCTAAAAATAGTAAATTGCCAAAAATGTCAGAAAACTATTTTGAGCCAGTTGGAAAAGGTGGGTGGCCACCAATATCCATCTGGATCACTATTATTCCACTGGAGGAAGTCCCTCTAATAGGAGTTAGGATAGGAGAAGAAAGTACAATAGCAGAGATTCCATCAACTATCCCAGTGCAAGTTCCATATGTTTCTGAGAATTCTGTGAAGTCTATGGAAGACATGTCCCTTCAAGGGGAGAAGATCATAAAGTTGCAAGAAGAAGTAAAAGACCTCCAAGACCTGAATTCTATGTTCCAGTCCAGATATCATGTAGAAATGCATAAGTCTCAGAGACTCAGCCAACAACTACAACAACTACAGAAGGAGATTGTCATGGCCAAGACCTTATCTGAGGCCAACGAAAACATCTGGGTGGATATCAACAAATCTATGGAAAAAATATGGCCATTCATACAAATCATGTTTGAGCAACATGAATTGGTATAGAAGGCCAAAGAAGCAATTGGGAAAATAAGAGAAGAATTGGGAGAAAGACCTACAGAGGCCACTGAGCTCATCAGATTCCTAAACTCCAAAAAACAAAAAGGAGTTAGAAGAAATGGAGATTGAAGACAAGACAGAGACCATCCTTGAGGTTAATAAGGTATTAACCAAGAAAGGATTGATGTCACAGCAGGAGAAGGCTCGGGTGATGGACATTGGAGTTCAAATATTTTTTAGCAAGATTGAAGTACTACACAAGAAGGGCCTCCCTACACTGCTAGTACTCAATGACAAGCTAATCACTCTGTCAGATTACAAGAAGAAGATCAATACAGTGGAAAAGGATGGTTCCAAGTTTGTAGGTATACAGGGAATCATTATAGGCAAATATTTATTAGAAAAATTACAGTTGGAATTGAGCATCCAGCATGAGATAAAGCATATTTTTATCACCAAACCCACTTTTGCCAAGTACATTGATATGGACGAGATATACAAAAAATTACTCAAGGTTTCCATCCCTAATAAAAAGAGATGGGAAGATTTGTGTTCTTTACTTGAGTAAATGTAATTTTTAGGTTCAAGTCATCATGGAGAAGACACTCAAGTCAAAGATAATGAGTCACCAACTACATCCACAAAATCAGTACCAAAGATCCGAGGAGATCAACAAAATTCCTATATTTTTGTAATTTGAGATCTAATTACTTAGATAATTTATCCATAATATATTGGTCATTTATGGAAGGATCAGATGCAAATTATTGTATAAATACTTCTTCCTTCGAAGTATTGAGGATTGATATTTGTACCCAGGAGCTATTGTGTAAACTTTTCAAAGGATTGACCAGTAATAAAACAGGCTCATATACATGATTCTTGTGTCAAATTGTTGGTGATGTCTGTCTTTCTATGTTAAATGTTTTCTTATTCTCTGTGATCATTTATATATTTCAGTTTCTAATCATTAAAAGGAAGTCAATAGAAAAAAACGTATCTTGTATACTCTGTCTCTGGTCTTTTAATGGTCTATATGTTTTTCATTTGATATTGAGTGAGGGAATTCTTAGCTGCTCCTTTTCTTAGTGGACTCTCACACCTTTTCATCCTTATTCACCTCATTTAATCTCAATAAATCCAATAATTTTACTACCTTTCCCTGTGAAGAAAACCTCATAAAAAGATGAATCTGATTCTTATCTTTAATATGGACCCCATAACCCAATGTAAATTTAATGCATTCTTTCAGCCAACTTTTACAAACAAACAAACAAATTCGGACTATCATAACTAGCCTAATATTCAAAACTTAAACAAAACTAAATTTTACAGAGAGATCCCTCTTTGAAACTGGCAGGGCTAGATCCCAGTTTCAAAAGTGGTTTTGATAGTTAACTCTGTCAATTTCTTCTACCCTTGAAAACCTCTAGGAATTACATAGTGATGACACTATCATACCACTCCTTAGCCCTTCCAACAAGAGTGTAGGAGAAAAGTCTCATCCAAACATTTTTATGTTGATGATAGGGTTCAAGGGAGTGGAGGAAGGTATCTAAATGATATTCAGTCGTGACAAAATCATCTTCTGAAAATATAGGGAGCCATTCTTTAAATTCCCCTGGGATTTTGTGAGGAGACCCAGGGATGTTTGTCATGTATAAAGGCTTGTTTGCATATTTAACCCATGGGCTCCACGAAGTACTTGGTGAATGAGGCATGGATGAAAGAGTAGGTGTAGGGGAAGTGGGTGAAGATGAAGGGTTAGGAGAGGCAAATGAGAAAACATGAGAAGTGGGAGATGACAAGGGACTAGACCATTTGGATCAAGGTTTATGATTCTTGGATGCATGTTTGGGACTTGGGTAATGCTTTTTCCAGGTACGTCCCATAATAGAGTTTCCATATGAGCCTTAATACAATCTTATCAAGGGTTGAAGGGGAACATCCTTCAAGTGGAGTTGCTAGGAAAGCCAGAGGTAAAGTCTTATGGATGGAATATTTCCAAAGTGTCGTTAGGGAATGAAAGAGGATTCAAAATCCTTCCTGGCAACAATGCCAAAATGTTATCGCACAAACTATAGGTTGGGAAAATCCCGAACCAATCCATGAGATGGAAATAAATGTGAGAGATTCTACCCACTGTCACCTTAGATAAATGCTCTGCTTGCTTTAGTGAAGGAGAAATCCAACACAAGGGGGGAATCTTGGGTGACCCTAGGGGAAATGAGATGGAAAGTGAGTTTATGGAAGTGATGCCCCTATAGGTCAAAATACTAAGTGGAAAGTGGCTTAGAAATAAGTCTCAAAGATGGTTATTGGTTTCCAAATTCTTATTTCCTATGGAGGATGGTTGTACCTTCTCGAGACACAAGAATAGACGAGTATACGAGCCTAAAGATTAAGTGGACAAGAAAGTTAATCTTCTTGTCCCAAAATACTGCAGTAACCAAGAATACATATCAACAAAGAAAAAACTAAGTATTGTAGATATAACCACTCAAAGCATTAAATATTTATTGAGAAATAAATTATAAAACATGTATATCAATTCCCAATACTTAAGCACAAACTTTAGTGGAGAATGGATTGGAAACAAGTCTCGGAGATGGTTAATGATTGCTAAGGGCTTCAATACTTGTGGAACATAGTTGTACCTACCTGAGACATAAGAAGAGACAAGTATACAAGCTCAAATATTAGGTGGACAATAAAGTTAGGCTTTCTGTCCTAAAATACAACAATAAACAAGAGTATATATCAACAAGGAATAAAGATAATTACATCAGATTCAACCACTAAAAGCATCAAATATTTATTGACAAATGAAGCACAAAACAAGTACATTAGTTCCCAATACTTTAGCACAAACTTCAGTGGTATTAGAGGGTTGTTGTATGAAGTTTTCAGAATATGTTTGTAACATCCAAGTGGTTGTAGCAAATATTTTCTACAGAAAAAAATTCCAACCACGAAAATAAGCAAGTAATCCAACAAAAAGCTCACTAATAAGTAGTAAAATGATAGTAATGGCTTACTGCCAAATTTACACAGTTGAAATGCAATTTAAATTCAAATATATAGAGTGATTTGTTTTAGCCCTAATGGATGTAGATTTTATTTAGTTATAGCTCAAAGTATGTTAGGCCAATCAAGATTCCCTAGAGGCTTTAGCAAGCTTAAAGCATCAAGAAAAGATTCCAACTTGAAGAAGATCAATATATTTCTAAATTATGTTTACCAATTAAAGTAATTTATTTATACAATGCAATAAATGATTAGTGCCTTTCCAAATGGGTTATGGAGTCTTCTTGTTTTAGGTTAGGCCTACTAAATCTCAAAGGGTGTAAGCCCTTTTGATCCTTTGAGATAGTAATCCCAACAAGGTAAAGTATAAGAGGGTGTAAGCCCTTTTACTCCTATCAACCTTTGAAATAGAATTTTCAACAAACAATAATGATAAAACTTGGAGGGTGTATCCCCATATACTCCTCCAAGGATATAGTCTATAACAACCATGGAACACAAAATAAACCTAACAAAGTGAAAATTATCCTTACCAATTCCAACAAATGGTAAGATAAACCCTAGTTGCCAAGCATTCTTCATCACCAAATCAAGAGAAAGGACCTCCAAGAGATATTTCACCACTTCATTGTTAAGAACCAAATATCAATATAGCATAGAAAAACATTAGAAAAAGTACTCAACACCT
>CBVK0100683020.1:0-16950 GCA_900067695.1 Picea abies
CCATAGACCAAGTTTCAGCTCAGTCGGACTAAGTTTACTAAGTCTTAGTCCACTTAGAGTCAGTCTAGGGCAAAACAACAATTTTAATTGCTAAGTGACATTAGTCAAATGTCAAAAAAATCATTGTAATTTTGAGTTAGTGAGTGAGTGTTAAGGTGGAAAGTGGCAAGTTAAGACCCTCCTAACCTACCCAAACCCATCACAACCTTTTTCCAACTTAATTCAACCTCTTTACTCACTCCCTTAACCTTCTAAACCTTGCCCTAAGGGGAAAAACGACCCACCAACTAACTAATTCCTTGTTTCTTGCATAGAAACTTGGAGTGGGGCCCCCAAACATGAGGTGTGCCCCCCCTAGACATACCAAAACCCTAGCCATGCAAAAAACCTAACTCTATACCTAACTAAACCTCTCCCTAGCTCACGCCCCTCCTTCATTTGCGCCCCCTTTGGTAGAGAGTCACTCCCTCTACCCAAAACCTAACCACACTTGCCAAATATGGCAAGTGGGCCTCTCTCCTATGCCAAGTGCGCCCCTTCTAGGATGTTACCTCATCCCAAGACTCATCCCAACCCTCCACCTCACCAATCTCTCTCCAAAACCCTAAGTGGGGCGCCCCTCTTCTAGAGATTTGCTCTCTAGCTCTTGTTTTGACACTTGGAAGTGATCCAAGTCACTTCTCTTGGCCTCTAGGGGTATAAAGAGAAGCCTTTCTCACTCTTTTACTCACCATTCTTCGAGCTATTGTTATGCTATCGAAATCTTGCCATCTTCTTGCTCTTGCCACCTTCCACTCACTCATTTTCTTTTGAGATCTTTGGAGCAATTAGTTGCCCAAGGTTCTCATATTTTGGATGCAATAAGAAAGGCTTTGGAGGAACTTTGGATTATTAAGATTAGTCTTGTGATCAACTAAACACGAGGTGATTTTGTTCCTTTTTCATTGTGTGGTTTTATATGCTAGTATCTTTGGTAAATTAGTTTATTGAAGTAGGTCAAATATACATTAGTGTTGATGATCTATGTATTGCTGATTAGATAGGGTTATGAATTAGTTCAGATTTCTATACTAATCATCATACTATGCTGCTATAGATTCACATTGTGTTTGAGTTGCAGATTTGTCTCACAGGTTATGGTTTGGAAGAGACTTTAGAGCAGTTTTCAGCCATCACTTGCACAAACTCCTTGCACTTTCTTTTACATCTGATATATTGTTGTCATTCCATCTTATTTTCTGTAGCTAGCTACCTCTTAGATAGGTCAAAAAATCATTTTTATATCTCTGATTTGTATGTTGGAAATTTCTGTGTAAAAACAGAAATTTCTGTAACAATATTTGGTGTTTTTGCAGCATTTCCAGCAAGCTTTTGCTTGCTGTTTTTTGCAGGTTAGTGTCAGATTTGAAGATACAAGCTGCCAAGAAACACCTAGGAGGCTTCCCAAACACTTCTTCTTGGTTTGGGTAACATTTCTCCTTCTCTTTCCTTCACATTTCTAATTTTCTGCAATATTTATCACTCATTTTGGGCCCTAAAAAATAAATTTAACTTAGAGTAGTTTGTTTGTACTTTTGATTAGTTTATTCTTTTGTGCATAATATTGCTAGTTAGTTTTGCTTTCATCTCATTAAGTTATTTTAATTCTAAGCTACCCTCTTTGACCAATATTGGAAGGCTTGCCACCACCTTGGTCATTGTAGTGGTGTTTCATTTTCAAGCCCTATTCATTTTTAAAATAAAATCATAAATAGTAATATTAATCTCACTTGTCGGCACCTTGGGGGAGTCATCCCCAAAATCGCCTTGGCTTAAAGGAATCTACTTGTGATGATCTACATGCTTAGTTGTTAGAATATCTTACATAGTAATCATCTTTCTAAAGTTTTATTTCCATTAAGTTTTCGTTTTCACATACTATTGCTCTCATGGTAAATTGTTTAGTAACTTAAATGCTATCTTAAATGCTTTAGTTCATTTCATTTCAAGTTACTTTGCCATTTAAAATTCTTATATGCATGTGATACATATGGTTTAAGTTTCATTTTTGTTTTGCTAAGTACTTCATCTTTAAAGCACTTTCATTTTCATAGGCTTAGCAAACACCTGTGGATGATGGTTAGCTCTTAGATCTCATGCTTACGGTTTTAATGCTCCACATGGTTTAAGCATCTCAATGCTCACGTCTTGGTTCCTTTTTCAAGCATCCATGTCTTAGTCATTTCAAGCCACGTCTTGCACATATATGACCTTATGTTTATGGTTTAAATGTTCATGGTTATAACATCTTAATGCTCACGTATTGGTCTATGGTTTAAGCATTCACAATCTTAACCTTATTTCAAGCACTATTCACATCGTTTATCTCATGCTTATGGGTTAATGCTTTACATTTAACATCTTTGTGCTTAAATTAACTCGTCTTATGGTGTAAGGCATACATATTTACATCTTCTTAAGTGCTCACGCTTCATCTTTAATATTCAGTTGTACTTGTTGAATGGTTCATGGTTAATGGTATAACATTGTGCTACACTTTCCTCACGTTTTGACATGTTATTAATGGTTTGATTGACACATTGCAAGCACCTTTTTCGTACATTTTGCTCACGGCCATGCGCTAAAAACATAAATTTTAAGTGTCTAAAACTCATCTAAAATACACCCAACACATCTAAAGACCTGCCCGAGGGTCATAATAACACTTAGGAACAATTTTAGGGGCTCCATTCAGCCATCTCCACCATCTAAAACGGGTTTGAGGGACAGTCCAGGGGGAAGTGGCGGGGGACCGTCCCGTGATTTCGTTGGGGAGATCCCTTCTCGGACTACCTCTTACTGTGCGGGCTGACCTTGGAAGCTAGGGTAGGGACTCGTAGCCCTACTATCTTGAGCACCAGGCAGTCATTTGGCCAAGGGAGGAGGAAGCTTGGAGCACACTCTAGTTTAGGGGGAAAGGGGAATAAAATTTATCAATCTTTAAGAAACTCCTAAACACCTAGCTGCATAGATCACCTTTGTATGTTTGGGGTAGATGTATTGATAGGAACACATCATTGGTGACAATATTATTGGCTTATTTTATGTGCAACTTGTTGGTGAATATTTCTTATGTCTAAGTGTATACTGTGGTAATCATTGAAATGTCTTATTCGTTGATTGTTGTGGTGTGAATCAAAGAAGTTTTGAGTATCCCACTTGGGGAGGCATTACTTCTTTTGATTCTTGAGTGTTTGTGTGATTGTAGCCAGTGAAGGCAGTCCAATAGAGTAAGTGCTATTGGGGCATGCTTGGCAAATTGTGAACACTTACACTTCTTGTATCTTTGAACATTGTTATATCTTCTGTTAATATTGTAATAACTTGTAATCTTTAGTATTCTTTTGTAAGTATTAATAATCTTGTTTTGGGATAGTTTAACTTTGATTTATTTGTAAACATTTTGTAATTGAAACACCCTCAAACATAGTTGACCCCATTGCCCAACCTTAGGCACTAGTCTTTAGTTGACTTAGGAAAAGGGCTGACTTTGCATTTAGATTAGACTTGCACTTGCATTGTTGCTTGTCATCATAGGCTAGTTTTCCCCTTTGGCCTATAACGAAATAAAACTAACTCCTAGAACACTTAACTCTAAAATTAACTTAGTAACTAGGGACTACCCCCCTTGGCTTCCCTAGGAGTAAGCCTAGAAGGAAGAAGTTCCAGTCAAGGTGACAGTGTGGACTTGGAACTTAGACATTGTGTCTCCGAGGGCAGTTGGACTTAGCTCACGTTTGCAAGTGTGCATTAGGACGGCAACATCTTTGGCGCCGTTGCCGGGGAATAAGTCATTTATCCTTGGTCTAAACAACTTAACTTATTCTTTATTTTTTAAGAACTAAGTAATAAAAACTTTAGTCCTTTAAAATTCCTTGAACCTTTATTGGTTAGCTTTGTGTGATTCGTTTTCAAGTGGCGACTCCATTGAATAATTCTGTCAAGAGGTATACTACTAGGAGGACTGCACAAGGATTGTTTTGTCCTTTTCCTGAACTCGAACAGGTTTATAGGAGGAGGATAAATCGCCTTCCTCCTAGGAGGCTACAGCTTGATCATCTTGGAGACGAAGCACTCACTGATATCCAATACTTGTTCCAAAATAATAATCAACCAACTGTTAATAATCCCACTCCTAATCCTAACTTAACCATGGGTAGTTTTTTGAGACCTTTGAATTTTGCAGCAATCCAAGGATCCCCTCATCAAGTTCCTGAAAAGGCTATTGATAAGTTGCCTACCTTTCAGGGGAACAATGCTATAAGTGTCAGGTCCCACATTGTCAATTTTAACATGTGTGTACAGAAGTATTGTGGGGGTCATAATCAGGAAGATGTCAAGATGACTTTGTTTGTATACTCACTTGAGGGTGATGCTTTGGAATGGTTCACTGATTTTCCAGCAGATAAGTTTAGCACCCTTGAGGAAATATTGGATGAATTTAGGAAGAGATGGGGTGATCATAAGGAACATAGATTTCAACTTGCTGCCCTTACCACTATTCGAAAAAAAGAAAATGAAACTGTGGTTGAATTTAACACCAAGTTCAATAACTTGGTGAAAAGCCTTCATAGAGACATTAAGCCCACAGATGCAGCTACATTAATTTATTATATTGAGGCTTTTGAAGGTGAAATGAGATATGCCCTTAGAGATAAAGATCCTCAGAACTTGGATGCAGCACAAAACGTAGCTCTAAAGGTTGAACAGAATTTGCTTGAGGCTAGGAAATCTAATATTCCTGGTTTTACTAGAGGCTCTTCTTCAAAGGTTAATGATGAGAAGAGGAATGAGTCAAAGGGTCAAGAATCAACAAATGATGGGATGGATAAGTTGTCCTAGTTAATCAAGCAAGTGGAAATTAATCAAGCAAATCAAATCAAACAAATTGAAGCTAATCATGCTAATCAGATTAAGCAAATGGAAGCCAATCATACTAGTCAAATGAATGCCATGCAGAATCGATTGATTACGATGGAAAGAAGTCAAGCCAATAGGCCTCCACATAGGCCTAATGATAAATGGCCTAGAAGACCTCCCCATAATGATCAGAGACCTCCTCAACATGATCAAAGGCCACCTAATCCTTTTGAGTCCACCAACTTGGTAGAGCATCAATCTATACCTTATTGTAGACCTTGTGGTGAATTTCATGAGGAATCCACTTGTCCAGTTTTTCTTGAAGATTGTTATAGTGACTATGGAAATGAACAAATCAATATGTGTGGCAGAGATTACTATGGGGGGATGTATGATTGGATGAATGATTATGATCATGGGAGTTATGGAAACTTCATGAGTGGAAATGTTGATAAAGCAACAAAAAAGTATGGGCCCAAGCCCACGCCCCAACAAATTGCCGAAATGGTTAAGTATAAAGGTTTTACATACCAAAGGAATGGAAATAAAGATAAAGGTCAAACAAGTATTCCCAAGGTATCTCCAACTTTTCCTAAGTCTCAATGTGGATTTAAATATTGACTTAGGGGGTTGGATAAATAACGCAAAGATTTTAGTACCATTGTCAGAGATTATGAAGATCCCTTCACAGAGGGAAAAAATACTTAAAGCCGTGCATGAGCCTCCTAAAAGTAATATACAGAAACAGCCAGCCGTAACTTACCGGGACGCACCAGTTATTTTGCAGAATTTGGATAGAGCTAATCAGAAGAACTTGCCTTTCTACCTGTCTCTACTTGTGAATGATAAAGTCTTACACAACTGCATGTTAGATTCAGGAGCAAGATCAAATGTTATGACTAAGAAAGTAATGGAACAATTAAACTTGAGGATCTCTAGACCTTATCATAACATTTGTGCATTGGATAGTCAAACCATAGAGGTATTTGGATTAATTAAGGGTTTGCAAGTATACTTGAAGGCATTTCCAAGCATTATGATTGAGATGGATATTGTGGTAATTGATGTTCCTGATCTATGGGGAATGTTGATTAATAGAAAGTCAGCTGCAGATTTGGGTGGTAACATACAAATGGATTTATCTTATGCCACCCTACCCACTCCAGAAGGAGGCACCTTCAGGTTAAACAGGGAAATATACAAGAAGGTTCATGTGGAAAACCCCAAGGTCCCCATTGATGAATTGGTTTATGAGGAAGAGGGCCTTGGTAATTATGCCATTTTATCTAACTCAATTGTGCCCCTAGAAGACAAAGTTAAAGATAATGAGTTAGATAAAGTATGGTACATGCATTTTGATGGTGCTTTTTCTAGATTGGGAAAAGGTGCTGGGATTGTTCTTCAAGCTCCAAATGGTAAAGTATCTAAGTTTGCATATAGATTGGAGTTTGATGCAACTAATAATGTGGCCGAGTATGAGGCCTTGCTTCTTGGTTTAGAACTTTGCAAAGATAGGGGTGTCAAATGTCTATGCATCAAGGGGGATTCAGACTTAGTGATCCAACAATTAAAGAATAAATTTGCTTGCAAGTCTGAAAGATTAAAAGGTTATAGGAATGCAATTTTGGATATGATTGATGATCTTGATGCATTAAACCTTATTGTTATTCCTAGAGAACAGAATTCTACGGCAGATGAATTGGCAGTAGCAGCTTCAACACTTACAGTTTCAGATAGTTTGATTGATGAGAATATTTCAGTAGAAGTGATTTTCAGACCTTCAGTTCCGGATAACAAACATCATTGGCAGGTTTTTGAGGATGACAAACAGGTTATAAAGTTTTTGACCCATATGCATGAATTTTCTGATTTTGGCCTCAACACAATGAATGAAGGATGTAACTATACTGAAAATGTTGATAAGGTTAATATACCTCTTAGGCGAATTGTCTCCTTAGAAAGGAATTTTGACAAAGTAGATGGTCACAAGCAAAAAGAAGGATCAAAGAAAGAATTATGTGATCACATAGAAGTAAATATTGGAACTGTTGAAAAACCTTGGATGGTAAAGATAGGTAAAACTACCCCTATAGAAGAAAGAGTTGAAATTGTTAAATTATTAAAGGAATATAGGGATGTTTTGGCTTTCAGTTATGATGAGCTCAAGGTCTATAGGGAGGATGTGATTCAGCATGTGATTCCTCTTAAGGAAGAAACTAAACCCTTTAGACAGAAACTAAGACAGATAAACCCCAAGTTAGCTCCTTTGGTCCAACAGGAGTTACAGAAAATGTTAGAGGCTGGAATTATTGCTCAAACTAGACATTCTTCATGGTGCTCAAATATGGTTGTTACTAGAAAGAAGAATGGGAAAATCAGAATTTGTATTGACTTCAGGAATCTGAACAGGGCTTGCACAAAAGACCACTACCCCCTTCCCAAGATGGAAACCTTACTTCAAAGGGTAACAGGATCAGGAATGATTTTCATGCTTGACGGATTTTCAGGATATAAGCAGATCAGACTTAAAACTGAAGATAGGCATAAGACAACTTTTACTACTCCATGGGGAACTTTTGAATATCTTAGGATGCCATTTGGTTTATCAAATGCTGGAGCTACTTTTCAGAGGGCTATGGATTATGCCTTTAGGGGGTTGATTGGAAAGTTGATTGAAATTTATCAGGATGACTTAACAGTGTTTTCTAAGGATGGGAAAACTCATATTAACCACCTTAGGCAAGTTTTGGACAGATGTAGAGAGTTTGGAATTTCTCTAAATCCTGCTAAGTCAGTTTTTGGGGTTACTGAAGGAAAATTACTGGGCCATATAATTTCAAAAGATGGGGTCAAGCTAGACCCAGAAAGAATTGAAGCCATTAGCAAGGTACCCTTGCCTGTGTCAAAAAAGGCCTTACAATCCTTCTTGGGACAAAGCAATTTTTTCCATAGGTTCATTCCTAACTATGCTGAAATTATGAAACCTTTATATAAGCTACTTAAGAAGGATGTTAAATTTGAATGGAGTAAAGAAAGTAAGCGAGCTTTTGAAAGTATTAAGACTGCCATATGTGAAGCTCCCGTCCTTGTTAGTCCAGATTATGATAAGGACTTTATGATTTTCTCCTTTGCTTCTGAAGACACTATTGCTGGTGTGTTGCTTCAGAAAAACGACCAAGGCCATGAACCTATTGCCTATTTCAGTAGGGCCTTGCAGAATTCAGAACTTAAGTATCCCATGTTTGAGAAACAAGCTTATGCCTTAGTCAAATCTCTCAAACATTTCAGAGTCTTCATTGGATATTCCAAAGTGATTGGTTATGTTCCTAGTCCAGCGGTCAAGGATGTTTTATCACAGGTGGAAGGATTGGGCTCAAGGGGTAGATGGATTGCTAAAATCCAAGAGTATGATTTGGAGATCAAACCTACAAAGTTGATCAAGGGCCAAGGTTTGGCCAAGATGTTAACAAAAAGTAATGACAGAGCTTTGGATTTGGTTTGCCAAATTAATGATGAAGAATATCCTCCTAACTTATTAAAGCTTGAACAAGTAGAATGGTACACATAAATTATCTTTTATCTCAAAAATCTAACTTGTCCAAGCCATCTAGTAGGACATAGGAAAAGGGCCTTAAGGTTAAAAGCTGCTAAGTATGTTCTTACTAGAGATGGATTAGGATGGAGAAATCCTGATGGGGTTATCCTTAGATGTGTGGATGATGTTGAGTCAAAGAAACTAGTGGATGAATTCCATGGTGGACACTTTGCCGCTAAAACTACTACCCACAAGATCATTAGAGTAGGATATTATTGGCCCATGATATTTTCAGATGTGCATCAGTTTGTTAGAAAATGTGAGCCATGTCAGCTTTTCACAAGAAAGCAAAAGTTAGCAGCACTCCCTTTGCAACCAGTTATAGTTGAGGCACCTTTTCAGCAATGGGGTTTGGACTTCATCGGAAAGTTTAGTGATAATTCAAGTAATCTATACAATCTATAAGTGTATACGTATACAATCTCTAATGATCACTTTAAAATCCTAAAAATATAAATAAATGCTCAAATTAACAAGAACATGTAAACATAGGGTTTTGAGACAAAGATAATTTCTTTTATTCAAATTCAAGATAAAAAAAGGTTACAACCTTTGCTGACGACCGCTCTACAAACCAAGTCCGGGCTCCTCTATCGTGGCTCCAAGTACATCAATCCCACGTTAGATTTTCACAACCAATATACCATCAAGGGAAGGAGGAAGGGTTGCATAAGGAGAATGGTTGGAGGGGAAAGTTGAGGCTAAAACTCAGAGCAAGATGCAAATCTTGGGCAATGAAATGGAAGGGATTTTGGCAGAGTTTTCTTATTCTCTTGTTCATGTCTCTAAATGACTCCCCAAGACCTCTTTTTATATGAGAAAAATATGGTTATTCGGTTTGGGGATGGGCTACAAGGGGTAACATGGTTAGAAAATTCTCCATAGCCCATAAACTCTGTCGAATTCCACGCAATTTTATATTTTTTGCAATTTTTGGAGGTAAACATAGGCTAACTAGCATGCAACACATGTGTGTACATGGGCTAACTAGCATGCAACACGAGTGTGTATGTAGACTATTAGTGCAACCGGGCACGTACACTATCAGAAAAAAAGGTTTTTTTAGAAGGAAGCCTCAACAATATTTTTGGCAAAGTATGCAAATGGATGGGCCAATGTCTTAGATGCATAGATGTGGCATTTTTGGACTATAAAAGATGCCGCCTAATGTGTGAGGTCAGAAGAGCAATTGATGGTCAAAATAGATTACAATATCTTTACACAGTGGGAAGGCACGAAGTTGAGTGAGCTCGAGACGAGTGTTCGTGAGCGTGTCATCAACAAAATAATGATAATATCTCTGAGGCATGCATACCCAAGCTCGGGATAAACTAAGCATGGCTGCCAATCAATTACACTGCAGATCCATGTCACATATATAGTAACCATGACTATGAGACAAATATGTCAATAAAAGTGTAACCACGAACAATACACAACGGATCTATATCTCAAAATCATTTGAAGATATCCAAGTATAATATGATATGCATTTTCAGGAAGTATCGACGCTTATGGTTGGAGATGAGAACTTCATAGCTCGAGCAACAACTTCAAGATCTTCAAAACTCAGGTAGGAGTACAATAAGAGTGTAACACTCACTACTTTGAGGTCTTCAACATGCCATCGGGGAAAGACTGGAGGATCTCGATCATCAGACACATAACTTCATTGATTTCGAATACAAACTTGACTGGACTCTCGAGATGACAGACTCATGAAGGTCAAGAGATCAAATGCAGAATGGACGATTCAGGTTGGATAAAACTTGCCTTGGACAAAAGCACGACAAAATTATGAGACTCGGGCAAGCCGCAACATATTACTAACATAAGTATGTGATACAGGAGGCACCACAAACTCTCCATATGTTTGGAAGAGTAACCAAGTAGAGGAGGACACAACTCTATGTAACGAGAACAACTTCCTAAGGTTGTACTAGATCTCAATGCTTGGTGAACAAACGAAATGATGTGCTTTGTCCAAGGGCGACTATCTTGCTGCCGATAAAAGAGAATGTATATCCCATCCCCTCTTTTTGGAATATTTGATTTTTTTGTCTTTTTCAAAATTTTAATGAGCTTGAAAAAGAATAAAATAATGCTACATTACTGTAACACCCTATTTCCCCTAGTTTGTAAATATAACCATGCTTTCCAAGAGACTATGGAAAACGCAATATGTGTGAATGTTTGATTTGATGGACCTTTGTATAAAAGGTCAATGAATGTAAATTATGTTATTTACTAGAAAATGGATAAGTGTTGCATGATTACTGGAAAGGGGGTGTACTAAGAGAGACCACAAATGCTATGAAAGAGATGGTGAAGGGGACTAGCAATGGTTGCATTAACCTCCACCAAACCAGTACCTTACTGGATATTAATTTCCCAGGACCAGAATAAATCTCTGATACAGAATTGAATTACACTCAAGATGGTAGGTGGGAAGACCTCCTCAAGATTTAATGAGGGGATGGGGCAGAACACCCATCTGTAAGGCTTTCAGACCTGATCACTGACTGGGAATTCGAGCCACATGCAACCTTGCTGAGAAAGGAAGGAAGGTGTGGTGGGTAGAGGTAGACCTACGAAGAGTGCAGAGACGAGAGGCTAAGCTCTCAGGTTCAAGGAAGATCTAAGGGATGAGCGTGTTCTGGTCGTAGGGATATGGCTAACATGTTATGATACAAGCTGATAAACAAGGATGGTCCTCCTTGCTTGGTATTGTGTAAACCATTGCCAAGATCTTGCAGGAGGAGGAGAGTAACCGCCGTCCCTACTATCGCCGAGTCAAAAGAAATAATTCTATCATAGAGCATCGTGGTATAGCTCGAGGGTGGCTAGTGGTAAATTCATTGGGAGTGACTGAGCCTATGGCTGGGTGGAAACAGGCACCCCTTCCCGCAGTCGCATCACGCTTTCTGGTTCTGATATGTATTTTCCTGTTTTGTGTATTGAACTGGAATAATGGATGAATGCTTTGATTTATATATATGTGTGTGTATTTATAAATGGTTTTTGTGTGGAATGGTCATCATATGTATATGCACTCATCTCTTTGTGAACTTATTCTTATGACTGATAGTTTGTATGCCCCAGCTTAGTTCCTGAGGCTTCTTGGGACATAAACTTGTAAGACGACCGAGATAGGAGGTATCGTGTCAATTTGAACCTATCCATCTAAATAGGATGCCTTGTTCAAACTCCTTGTCGTGCGACTGGGATTCCAAACCCATGTCCTTAACCATTTCATGGTAAAGATCTGGAAGGATAACGAAATTGAATCCTTGAAAGAGGGAGGTTTCTTCATTTGGAAGACAAGTGGACGAGATCTGTTCGAGAGGACCCATATCACCAATAACCAGGAACCTTATGCTAAGCCTAAGGAAGCTATGTCCTCTTGGCTTCGGAGCTCTGGAAGTCTAGGACTTCGAAGTATGACCGACCTTACCAGCCTTATACTAGCCAAAGGTAACCGTGAGACTTGGTTTCCCATAATGTTGACCAACATTAGGCGGTTCCCCAGGTGGTTAGGGGAACCTGATTGACCAAATAGACCGGGATCTAAAACCCCGAAGACCGGAGCCATGAAGGACTCAGAACCGTAGATCGAGGGATCCTTCGACTCCCTTCCCAGTCATTGATATATCGGGGATGCGTGACACTAGACCCTTTTGTTTATAGATAGGGAACTTTAGAAGATAAGAATATTTTGCATCACAACACTTCTGAACAACGAATCTCTAATGTAACCAGAGTTGTAGATCTATAAATCTGCGTGGCCAGATCTCGGCCGTGAGATCCGAGGAATGTTAGAAGCCTGTTAGTCCGAGGGTGATGTGGTGCAATGATGCCCCCCAGGGTGACATGGACCCCAGCTTGACGTGTCACATGTCACTCAGTTTCGTGTGTGTCACATGCCCTATAGGCCCATTGGAACATAACACGTGTCACCTTGACCCCTCCTACGTGTCAGTTCCTGATATGTGTCCACCTAGCCAACACGGGTTTTGAAGTGACCGGGGCTCTGGGAGTTCGAAACTTTGAGACTCCAAAGGATCTGGGATGTAGTATGGAAGAGAGACCGAATGACCTGAAGGCCAAAGCCACGTGGTGAGATTACGGGACTTCAGATGTTCAGAACTCCAAGCAGTCTCGTGCATAGATAATAAAAAGGCGTGAAGCGCTGAATTCCTCCACAAATGATATAGGAGAAAGAGAGAAAGTCTAGTCATAGGATCAGACTGTGGAAGGTCCTCCACCATGGATGAAGGAACTTGGAAATAACACATGTGAGGTGAATCCACGTGGGCGCCACGTGTCCCTCAACCAATAAATTCCCAAAGAACTTCGAAGAGATATATCCATCGGTTCTGATCTCGGTTTTGAGCATGGAGACCGTGGTTGGAAAACTCTGGATGAGCAGAGTGTGGTAGAGACCCCGAATGAAGGATTTAATCACTTAAGGAGAACGAAATTTTGAGGCCCCATACCTAAGAAAGCCACTCAAGGGTCGGGTGTGTTACAAATTGGTATTAGATCATGGTTACAACACTTGGCCTACTTGGGCTCATGGACGAGTTGTGTAAAAACCATATTTAAATAATTTTAAAGGTGACACCCTTCCTTACCTCTTTCCTAAAGAGTCTATTTAAACTCTTACTGAAGAAAATAATGAAATCTTTCTATTGTGTGTGTGTATTTAAGAGATATGAACCATGTGTTGTTCATGAAATAATAGACTGTTAGCTAACAACAAGTGTTTTGTCAGCACTCAAGCAGTCAATAAACTGTGGGAAACTACAAGCATAAAGGATGGTGATGCACCATGAAGTGGGGGATGGCTCCCACAATAAAGACGAAGAGTCTAACGAAAGGAGGGTAGTGGAAACCCCTCTGGATTTTGCTGAAACTATAAGGAGCCTCATGGCCGAATTACAGAGTTGCAAGGCCCAAAACGAGATATTGATAAAAGAGAAAGAAAAACAAATGGAAATTAATGCAGTCTTGCTGCATTTTTATTCGACATACAGAGACAGCTGTAGCATGGACCTGCAACCAATCATGTGGACCGACGACATTCGAAGATAAGTTAAAGTCCACCTGAAATACGAAAACGTGGTCCTATAAGTGGCCACACAGGGAGAAGTACCTCGAGGAAGGCCCAACCTGGAGGCATAAGACACTCATCAGTAGAGTCCTCTGGAAAGTAAACTGACAACTCTAAGGGATCTTCTAGTAGAAAAACTAGCTCACATTCTCAGAAGAAAGGAAAGAAGTGAAAACATTCCAAAAGTCACGACCCTAAAGAATTCAAGAAAGCCAAACCACCCTTTTTCAATGGAGATATTGAAAAGGGGGAAGAGGCAGAATCTTGGCTGCTTGGTTTAAAGAAGTACTTTAGAGTCCATGACTACTCTGAGAACTTGAAGGCTCGAATAACCATCTTCAACTTGAATGGAAAGGCTTTCATTTGGTGGGAAGACCTTAAGAATGTGAAAGGAATCCATGAGGAGGACTTATCATGGAAACAATTTGAGAAACACTTCAAGAAGAAGTATCTGCCAGAGAAATACTTTGACGAGAAGACTAAGGAGTTCTATGAACTCAAGTTGGGACAACTCATCACAGAGGAATATGTTAATAAATTCCTTGAGTTGTTGAGGTATGTGCCCTACATAAAGGATGAAAAAGCAAAAGTGAAACGATTTATCAATGGGTTACCTCAGACCTACCAGAACACGATTGAGTTTGACGAGCCAAAGGCCTTAGAAGACACTATCTGGAAGGCAAGGTATTGTTATGAACAACTCATGAGTCAGATAGAACCTCGCAAGGATTAGAAGAAGAAGAGCGGTTTGAGATTTAATAAGGAGGATTTCAAATCCTCAAGATTTAAGAACTATATGAAGGACTCTAGGATAAGCCTTCCTACTAAAAGTGTATATCAGCGAAATTTCCCCTCCCAAAGTGGAAATAAACCTCTTGGAGCAACCCCAGAAAGGACTGATAACCCAAAGAAGGAACCCTTAAAATGTTGGGGTTGTGGAGAAGAACATCTACTGAGGGATTGTCCACACAGACAACAGAACAGTAGGAGAGTCTACAATATCCAAGAAGCTACCACAGTTAATGATGTGGCTAGGAGCATGCCATGAATTTATGCAACTTTGGATAATAAACAAGCCGAACACCAAGCTTCATTGGTGGAGATGGAAGGGATGATCCCTAACCGTCTAATTTCTATTTTAATTGACCCTAGTTCTAATTTGAGTTATGTGGCCCCTCAGACTATTGAGAAGTGTAAACTGCAACCAGTTAGACATGTTAAGACATGGTTGGTACAACTAGCCACTGAAACCAAAAGAAAAGTAGCAGAGGTCATACCAACTTGCCAATTCATCATGGATGGATTTCCCACCCAAGCGACCCTTAACATACTTCCCCTAGGATCTTATGACCTGTTGATTGGCATGGATTGGCTAGCTGCTTATAAAACTAAGTTGGATTGTTACCATAAAACCTTAGAATGTGTAAATGAAGAAGGGAGAAAGATAACCCTCCAAGGGATTCAGAAGCCTCTCTCAGTGAAACGAATATCAGCCCTTCAAATGAAAAAGTATTACATAAAGGGATGTCCTCTATATGCAATACATGTGTTGGAATCTATTGAGGATGACAAACGGAATCTAGAAGACCACCCCATATTAAGAGAGTATATAGACATGTTCCCAGAAGAGGTACCAGGTCTACCTCTGAGAAGAGACATTGAATTCTCAATAGAACTTGCACCAAGAGCAGTGCTAGTGTCTAGGACACCCTATAGGATGAGTACACCCGAGTTAGTTGAGCTCAAGCTACAACTAAAGGAAATGATGGAAAAAGGATACATCCAGCCCAGTGTGTCTCCATGGGGAGCACTAATCCTGTTTGTGAAGAAGAAAGATGGAACACTTCGACTGTGCATAGATTATAGACAACTCAATAAGACAACCATAACGAACAAGTACCCCTTACCAAGAATCGATGACTTGTTCGACCAATTAGGGGGTTCTTCCATTTTCTCAAAGATTGACTTAAGGTCTGGGTACCATCAAGTCCGAATCAAGGATGAAGACATCCAAAAAACAACTTTCAGGACCAGATATGGTCACTATGAATTTGTGGTGGTGCCATTTGGATTAACCAATGTACTCAACAAATTCCTAGAATGATTTGTATTGATTTTCATTCATAATATCCTAATCTACTCCAAGAACAGAGAGGAGCATGACAAACATCTTAGACTTGTACTTCAATTACTAAGAGAACATCAACTCTACACTAAGTTTAGCAAGTGTGACTTTTTCTAGAAGCAAGTCCATTACTTAGGCCATGTCATTTCTAAAGGAGTGGTAGTAGACCCTAACAAGATCAGATATATTATGGAATGTCCTACCTCAAAGGATGTATTTGATATCAGATCCTTTATAGGCTTAACAAGATACTATAGAAGGTTTATAAAAGGATTTTCCAAGATTGGTTGCCAATCACTGCCCTTCAGAAAAAAGGGGGTTAAATTCACTTGGACATCGGAATGTGAAGAAATATTTCAGGCACTGAAATACCTTTTGACCCATGCACCCGTGCTGAAGATTGCAGATCCTGATAATGACTTCCTCATGTGTACAGATACCTACAAGGAAGGACTCAGAGGAGTCCTTATGCAAGAAGGATGTGTAATTTGCTACAAATCCAGAAAATTGAATGAGCATGAAATCAATTATCTGACCCATGATCTAGAATTGGCTGCCATAGTGCATGCATTAAAAATGTGGAGGCATTACCTCCTGGGTAGGAGATTTGTACTTATGATAGACCACTATGGATTGAGGCACCTGTTTGATCAACCAAAAATCAATGCTAGACAAGCTAGGTGGATGGCTCTCCTTAGTGAGTTTAATTTCAAAATCAAACACATCAAAGGAAAGGAAAATAGGGTGGTCGATGCCCTTAGCAGAAGTGTGAAAACAATTCACCTGGAAACGGTGAGCACCTGTGAAACGGATGTCAGGGAAAGAGTCAGGAATGCACAAGAAACATATGCATTCTTCAAGACTGTGACATCATACCTAAAGCAAGAGCCCACAAGGATAAAGTATGAAGGCTATCATATGCTGGATCAAGGTTTGCTGACTTACATAAACAAATTGTATATTCCAGTTGTGATGACTTGAAGAGGTTCATAATGGACGAACTGCACAAGAGACCACATACTAGTCACCCAAGATATTAGAAAATGATCACGACCACTAGGAAACAATTATATTGGCCTAGATTGAAAAAGGACATAGTTGACTATCTAGCTAAGTGTCTATAATTCGAGCAAGTTAAGGTAGAACACCGGCATCCAACAGGGCTATTACAACCTCTACCAATTCTAGAATGGAAATGGGAAAGTGAGATCGGAAGAG
>CBVK0100683025.1:0-10215 GCA_900067695.1 Picea abies
TGGATCTAGGGAGATCTGTTAGTGTCCGCACCTACCAATTAGTCCGATAATAGAAGGCCACTTGTGAAGCACATGATACACCTAGAACTAGTAGAAGGAAGAAGAACAAAGAGGTCCAGTAGCTGAGCAATGCCTCAGAAGAAACTACTTTAGAATCATCTAGAGGAGAAGGTGATGATGAAGTATATAAAGAAGAGACCAATGGAAAATAAGATCAGCAGAAGCAAGGTGAAGTAACACCGCTTATGGATCCTGTTGATGAGGTTGATCCCTCCAAGAAAAGGAAGGTTTCCACCATGAAACCTACTTCCCAAAATAAATCCAGAGCTAGTAAGGCCAAGTTGCAGATTGTGATCATGCTTGATGACTTCAATTTCATCATCACAGTTGTATCATATGCCTCGCGAGACATTTTGCAGAACAACGAAGCCAAACAAGAAGCCATGTATGATAGAATTGTGACAAAGCTGAGAGGTGTTCAACAATCCCTTCACTCCAGCCGCGTAGTCTCCACTGTGCCCCCGCCATCAAAAGAACCAGATTTCGGAGACGAGCCTGCCCAACTCCGTAGACTAGTCAATGTGATCGAAGCTCGCCTTCATTGCACACAAGAAGAAAAGTAGTAGGCCACAGTGGCCCTGAATCAAGCACAAGAAGTGGTGATAGAGCAACACAATATTGCGCAGCCGGAGAAGGCTTCCATCCAGTCAAAATTTGAAGAATATAAAGCACAAATCCATCAAGAGAAGGAACACTTGCTCATTGAGCAGGTTGGAGTAAAAGAAGCAGTCAGTAGAGAACTCCTCTCTGTGACGGGATTAGAGAAAAAAGTAGAAGAACTAGTGGAGCATCAAGTAGCATAGCTTGTTGAAGCCATCCAACAGCTTCAACAAAGAATAACAGATCTAGAGATACAAACAGTACTGAGCACTCTACAGGACGTGTGAGACCAAAGAGAAACCACCACTCGGAGCACATTTGAGAGAATCAAGACCTTCACCATGGAATGTAAATAGCTCAGTGATCGCAGTGCATAGACTTATGAATGACTTACTAAGGATCCTGAGCTAAAGACATTGGAGTCCCAACTCCAGGAGGAAAATAAGCAAGCAGCAACAGCACAGGCACAGTTGAAGCTCTTATCTACAATTTAAAGAATGAAAAGATCCCAGAAACAATGCATTGTTCAACAACAAGTACATGCCATACAGAGAAAAGTCATGGAAGTGACTCAGAGGCTCCAGCCAGTCCAGGATGCAGCTTATCAACTGTTTGAGGAGATTGAAGGATGAGGAATAGAACTAGAGAAATTAGTCACTACAGTTGAGAAATGCTTGGAAGGACCTATGAATGAGGTAGTTCTTCAGTATTTTGTCGAGCAGAAGGCCTTGGCATAGCAATAGGTCGAAGCATCTTGAGCCAAGCTTGAGGCGTTTGAGGCATAATTAACCAAAGAAGAGTGACTCGCGACGAGTCACAGGTGAGTGTTGGGGGCCTGTTGGCCCTTGACCAAGTTTTGAGGATCCTTGGTCAGGTTTGACCTATAATGGGACTTCGACAGGCTGTCAAAGATGGAGCGCAAGTCAAAGTAGAGATCATGGAATCTCGGCCCCTTTTTAGGGATTTTTGGGTTTTTGTCTTATGTAACGAGTATGGGGATGTTAGCCCATGGGTTTACCCATGGTTAGGCCTTTCTGTAATATATAGATAGATGTCTAGGTGATGTAAAGAGGGTCTTGGTACCTTGCTAAGTGCTAGGATGATATAGACATCTCTGTGATGATGTGCTAAGTGCAAGTGATAGTGTACATGCTTTGTGCATATTATGTGAAGCTTGCAAGGCTAAGTGCAAGTGACTGTAAGAGATTGTGTAAAGGTTTTGTGTTGTAACCTAGCTCAAGGAAGGAGGATCTGGATGAGTGCATGTAGATCTCCTATCTTATGTGGAGTAGGATCTTGTGGCTCTGTGCATATAGACGATTGACTAAATATAATAAAGAGAAGAAGAGTTTGGTGGATGTAGCCCCAGGCTGGGGGTGAACCACGTATATCATGTGTTATGGTTTCTTTGTGCATTGTGATTGTTTTATCATTCATATGGTTAATGCTTAGTGTAGTAATGTATGATTATATGGACATGATATAATAGCTTAGTGCTTAGTGATGTGAATGAATGTTAGATCTGATCTATTTCTATGTGTTAAGTGCTTGGAAATGGTCTTAGGTAGTCCATACTTGTATGATCGTAAAGCAATCTTCTACAAGGTAAATAATCAATATCATTTAACCAAAGAAGGTCAAGAATATGTGGTACATGCTCATCATGTAAAGGCAAATAAAACTCTTCAAACTATCGAACAATTAAAGAAGACAACTCAAGCAAGCAACAAACCTATAATTGTTTCAAATGAAGTAATCGATCTTAAGCAAGAATAGGAGATGATTGTAGAATGGAAAATCAATCACGATTTTCTTCAAGATAAGCTCATGTAGTGAAAGTATTATATACATATCAGCTCATTTGCAGTGATATCTTTTATGCTATCATTAGTAATGTTGTTTACATGGATGATAGTGGCTTCAGTAATATGTGACAGGGTTCAAATGTCTAACAATATGCTGTCAGTTGTCATGATTATGTTACAATTGATATTAATGAGACAAGTGCACATGACATAGTTCAAACATAGGGAACAATCCAGGTGGCCTATCCTAAGCTTGATGATTGGTTAGTAACCTTTTAGGGACCAAAAGGTCCTTTAGTGGGGAGGTGTGATCCAGAATTGGATCCACGAGCTTGATGGGGCTCAAAAAGGCCTAAAAATTAAAGTTCTTGAAATGGTTTCAAAATAGACGTGTGCATTGATACGAACCCAACACAACTTGAATGGGATCAAATAGACGTCGTATGATCAAGTTATAGAGATCTATTCATTTTGCCAAAAAGGCAAAATAATGATGACTGTACAGTCCGTACAATGCCACATGGCAAATGAATGTACAGACCATATGATCGTACAACTAATGTGGTAGGAACAGTTGGAAGGTTGACCAGGCATACAGATGCTGACGTGGTTAGGTGCAGGGGACCAATCCGAGTGTGACATGTGTCACCACTGCAAGTGTGACATGTGGCACGCCCATATAGATAACATGGCACATCTGTATGGTGACATGTGGCACGTCCATATGACAGCATGTGGCAAGGTATGATGTTGACAGGGCAGAAAGGTGGAAGAGATGGTCCAATCACATGCTGACAAGTGGTAGAGTTTTTGGCAAATGGCATGGTGCCACATGGCACCTAGGTAGTGGTAGTTGATTTTCTTTAAAAAAATTGTTTAGAATCAATGAGGTTCAAACAATGGACCTTTTTCTGGGCTACGCCTTGGCAGGGTTGGGCTAGCTAGGCTGCCAGTGGGTGGTTCTTATAAACTATATGGAAAAAATTATATTTGTTTTGAAATTGAGTGCTAATCCAACAGAAATAGGGTTGGGGCCTAGCCCCCATCCCTCATTGTAACTCTTGCCACGTCATCGATCACAAGACCATGGGAATTGAGGTTACGATAGCCCTTGGTTTCGGGGTTAATGCATATGACCCGGTTCTAGCACGAAGTTATAACTATATTCCCTTAGGGCTATGCTATTGGCGTGAATATGGGAATAGCCCTTGGTTTCAGGGTTGCCATTTTGATACTCCATGTGACCCGGACTGGCAGGTACCTTTTTGCATGTGCGGTTTTGGTTTGTGTCAAGACACGGTTCTGTTTAACATTCCATACAACTAGAGTTTACGGGATAAGGGCCAACGCACAACCCCTAGGGGGTTGGTGCTTGGCCATATGATCCATGTGATTGTGTTTTAAGGGAATGCACCAAGTCAGAGGTGGATTATCCTAATACATGTGCAAAAAGTGGTTAATTAACCATATGATAGCGATTTTAAATGATTTCTTCAACTGTTATTGGAGATTTTTGGCCCTTTTCGGGGGATATTGGGCCCTTTATGAGGCCAAATATTGGGAGGAAGTTGGGAGATGGTTACCAACTTCATATCTATATAGACCATGCCTTCTTGAGGTCATGGAAGGATATTCAGAGAAATTTTATGCTGAATATTTTCCAAGACAAAGCAATTGTTATGTAGGGAAGATATTGAGGAGCGCACCTTTGCGGGCCATTTCTGGGAGCTCTGGTCATCCGATTTGAGTGTCGTTTCTTCTGTTGGGTTCTAGAGATATGGTATAACAAGAATAATTTTTTTTTTAACCTTTTGGAACTTTTTTGATGTACTTATTGAGATTTGAACAGAAATAAGAAAGCCTCACCCACTGAGACAAAGGCTCGGAGACGTAGGCGAGATTGTCGAACTCCGTTATCACATTGGTGTTATGGTTTGTTGTTGTTTTATGCTTAATTTCAGTTCTGTACATGTTCATAGGGCTGTAAAAACTTCTCATATCTTCTTCCTCTTTCTTCAAGCTTCCTAATTGGTTAATTAATACATGCTTAATAACTCAACCATAGTCGTGTAAAAGATCTTTTCGTATCAATCCCTAGCCATCCATGTATTACCTGGTAAGCACCCTTTCCAAGAGAGAGAAGCCACAAAAAAAGAGCCATATTGATCGTAAAACCATGCCCAAAAATCTCTAGCAAGTCTGACACCTCCAAAAACATGGTGAGCTGTCTCATCTTGACCAATGTTTAAAAGTCATAATCGAAACCTTCCAAGGGTCAAAAGGAACCAAAATCGAGTGATGAACTGAACTAGATTGTTCTTCTCATCCAATCAACAACTAGATTGAAATCACAATAGATGTTTATTTCCTTAATCCCTTACTCTAGAGCAAAGGTCATCATTAAGCATGTTGCTTCATATATTGACCTAAGTGTTTAGTGATAGCATGCTATAGCCCAAGCAATTGCTCATAGCCAACTTTGGACATGCATTTTGTTATTAAATAGATTTGGAGTGCATGTTATTTGAAAAATAGATTTAGATTGCTCTATCAACACTTGAATCCTGCAAATGCACAGAGGAATGGCTGCCTAGGAGTGTTGTGTTAGCACATACAAATATATAGAGAGAAAAACTCAACATTGACAAAGATGAATAACATTGCACAGAATTACACAAACAAAGCAAGCCCCTTTCTATTGAGAACAGAGTATATAATTGTTGGCTCTATGAATGGGAATAATTATAAATGTTTGCATGCACTAAAAAGAGTTGGAACCTAGTCAAAAAAGTTAAAGTGTTGGGCTTGACTCGTTATTGGCACAAGACAAGGTGTGTGTGTGTGTGTGTACCTTTAGCTGGGAACAAATTTGAGTGCTACAACTTGTGTAAGAAAAGCCCTATTTATTTAATTGGTCTTGGCACCATAAACAAGCAGACAAGTCTTGAAGCCATTGAACAAAGCCACACCTTTTTGCCTATTGATAATTAGAGACAAAAAAGCAAAGCCATTCACTCAGAATCGTACTGAGAACCTAGAGCAAAGTTTTATTTCCACAGAGGTCCGCGTTGGTGAAATGTGTGGGCCATAAGTCCCTCATTTACAGATCAACAATAGGTGGATCTCTCCTACCATCCATGGCCGAAGTGAAGCAACCCCTAATGAAGGATTGTCTTGATGAATTGAAAGGTTTGGGAGTACTAGAAGATGAGTTCAAACAATTACGTTAGAAGATAAGTCAACCATCACCATTGGAGGAAGTGTCAATGACTATGTACATGATAAATCTCAGAAAAATCAACATAGTTTTCTTGTGAGATCTTATGTTCTCAGTTGAATCCCACATTCAAAATCAATGTTCAATCACAAATGTTGCATTATCCTCCACTCAATATTTCTTGGATCAACGTCGTAGGTACGACATTCTTCTCACTAGAGGAATCCATTTGTCATTGTTTATGCTACCACAAAAATAGTATGATCTATTATTGATTCGTAGTGGAACTTGAACTCTGACATCAATTCTTGTTCTTGCTTCGAGGTGAAAGCATTTATGGCTGAGATGACTTATAATATGTGTATATTTATATATAATAAACAATTATTAACTAGGTACATTTTCTAACAGTTAAAATTGGTCATCATGACCTATTTTTCACTTGTATATAGACATCGCATTCCATTGCATTCAATCATCACATCCATATCACTAAATATTATTTTTATCCTTTTGAATTATATGGCTTCATGATTTTTCTTATAATTTGATAATGATTCCTCATGAGTACCGCCAAGCACATCACACTAAACCACTATCTAGAATGCAAAATAGTGGTGCTAATGCACGATCTAGGCTACACATCTGGAATAAGATTGCTTGGTCACTGAGTTAGCCAATTTTTCAAAGATTCCCACTCTAAGGACAATTATGAGACCTAAAATGTGTCGAGACGGCATTGATTGAGGAGTATAGAATTTCCTTCTTTGGGTGCGCTTTGAGATTCCTAGAATCCTATTTGACCAAATCAAGTAAGAAAGTTATTGTTGGTGATAATTTGAACTAAGCACAAGATTTGTAAGGAGCCCAAGTCCTAGGAAGGACTAGCCAAATACTACGCTAAGTGAAATGGTATGTATAATGGGTCAAGGTAACCAAAGCATTCAACTTCAAGGGTCTCATGACCTAAGTTAATCAATGGCCAAGGACTTGATCTCGTATAGGCAACCTAAAGAATCCTACAAGACACCTAAACTAAGTTGCATTGAGATCATTTGATTACTATCAAGCATATGTGTGACTTGGAAAGATAAAGGATGTAACATACCCCAAACATGGTATGTATAATGGGTCAAAGCACCTAAATCATTCAACTACAACAATTGCATGACCTAAGCTAATCAATGGGCAAGAACTTGAGATAGCATAATCAACCTAAAGAATCCTACAAGACACCTAAACTAAGTTGTATTGAGATCGTTTTGGTTACTATTAAGCATATGTGTGACTTAGCAAGATAAAGGAGGTAATGTACCCCAAATAACATTCTAAGCAAATGAAAGTATGCACAAATCCAAGCAGGTGTACTACATAAAGTAACATAACAAATATCAATCACTTTCAAATAATCAAGCTAGGCTTCACACAAGTTGGTTTCAAAGCAAAGTTTAAATTGATAGGATATTAAAGCTAGTCCCAAAGGATGCTTATTGCCATACACCTAATCCTCATAACAATAGAAGCCCTTTCGAAACACACTAGTATTTTGCATAAACAACAAAAGCATCAATCAATTAGGTTTAGCTCAGGCAGTTGAGCAAAGGAGTGTTATTCTCCATATCCAAGTTCAATTCCTTCAAGTGACATGATTGAGCTCTTAACGAGTATATTGGTGCAATGGCCTTGAGCCCTATGTTAACAAAGCCTCGAGCTTCTACAAAATCCAGTTTACCATAGGTACCTTAGAATGTACCCCAAATAACATTCAAAGCAAATGAAAGTATGCACAAATCTAGGTAGGTGTACTACATAAAGTAACATAACGAATAATGATCACTTTCAAATAATCAAGCTAGGCTTGGCACAAGTTGGTTTCAAAGCAAAGTTTAAATTGATAGGAAATTAAAGCTAGCCCCAAAGGATGCTTATTGTCATACACCTAATCCTCATAACAATAGAAGCCCTTTCTAAACACACTAGTATTTAGCATAAACAACAAAAGCATCAATCAATTAGGTCTAGCCCAGGCAATTGAGCAAAGGATTGTTATTCTCCATATCCAAGTTTAATTCCTGCAAGTGACATGATTGAGCTCTTAACAAGTATATTGTTGTAATGGCCTTCAGCCCTATGTTGACAAAGCCTTGAGCTTCTGCATAATCTAGTTTACCCTAGGTATCATCCTCAAAATGAGGGGAAGTGTTGGGTGGGTTTCCACGTGATGTGTATTTCACTATTTATATTATAAAAAATGCATCACGTAGAATATCATGTAAAGAAAATCATCACTCACTGGGCCATGAAACATCAGTGCATTATAGTTTAAGATTGATTAAAAGATGCATGTTTATATTATGTTTTCTCTCATTGGTAACAAATGGTTTTATGTGCCAGCCAAAAGTTATAATTTTAATTATTATAGTGGCATCTCCTAAAAATATTCAAGGTTGCAACATGACAAGTTGTTTCAACAACCAATGGAATAAAAATATCTATCGCCTTAGTTTGATTACCATGTTCGTTTACATGCTTAGGTGTTCAAAGGCAAGGGTAAGAAAATAAATTAGAGAAATATTACTTAAAGAAAATAAAAATCAACACAAAATCCTAATGAAAACATAAGAAAACAAACCAACTCACCATCAGAATAAATTAAAATAAGTAAAACAATATTGAATCAAGATTTAATTGAACAAAACAAACAACATGAAGAAAAGTAGGGGTTAACCCAGTACCTTTTGCAGAAAAGTTTCGAGATTGTGACACATTCATTGAATTTGTAGCACCTAGCCCATGCTAAAGCATACATAAACATAAATCATGTCAGAACTATAAAAGTACATATTATAGACACAAAGAAAACAAATCTCTAACAACTCCAATCACATTCTAAATTCACAATAACAAAGATAACATATGATTGACTGATATAATTAATTGAAGTTCAAATAAAAGTTTTACTACTACATATAGTGAACAAGGTAATACTATAATATGAACTTTTAACCCATTAAACCTACTCATTGTTCATCAAATACGAGTTCACCAAAAATTAGTTTATGTATAGGTCACCTCCATGACACATGTTGTATTACAAACAATTAATATGTAGAGTCAAATAACCACTTCTAAATAGAAAACCCAAATTGGGGTGGCAAAGAGCTTTGTTAGCAATAGAGGCACGAAACTTATAGGCCATGGAAGAGTTTCTTTCAAACTTTTGTTATTTAATGAATTGCATCAATGGTAATCAACCTCAAGTTATTATAAGAATGAAGGTGGTTCGCAAAATCATTAAATATGAGTTTCTTTTAAACTCTTCTTATTTAATGAATTCTGTCAATTGTAATCACCCGCAAGTTATTATAACAATGAAGGAGTTTCGCAAAATCATTAAAGATGTCTTTAGATTGCCCATAGTATTAGAGTTAGCTTATAATGTTCATATGTTAATGTAGTTTGGAAGTTTAGATAAAGTTAATAAAGATGCTTTAGTTAATAAAGTAGTTGTACGAGACTTGTGGAGCGAGACATTGATACCCTCTTTATGTATTAGCATTCACCATAATGACTAATGAATGAAATATATCTCTCATTTATCTCTCCTCTTTCTGTAACATTCTATGATTGTATATGTGCATTCTCTAACATGGTACCAAAGCCTAGTGTGGTGGTCTCTAGGTGACATGAAGAAAAGACACCAAGGGGCAAAATGAGCAAATAACCACTAAACAATGCCAAAAGAAAAAGGCGTGTGTTATAGCACATTTAAAGTGCATAAAATAAGGGAGCAAAAAGGCACAAAAAGACAAAAGCACCAACACAAGTAGAAAAGCATGGAAAATTCAAAGTTAAAAAGACAAGTATTGCTTTTGTTCATTTTAAATAATATATTAAAATATGTTTCACAGTTTCAATATGCTAAAGTTGATACTTAATTTATCGTTATAATTACTTGTTCTAAAGACTAGAGAGAACTTGCTACCAAAAACAGCCTCCAATCCTAGAGTTCGCATTAAGACAACTCTTGATTTCAATTAACCTAGTGACTTTCTCCCCTTGCCATAGTTTTTCAGATTTTTCTCAAAAATCGGGTAGCAACTCTACCTCTTTGTGGTAGCATGATGCCTTTGTTGATGTTTTGGTAGCTGCGAAAGGTATTAACCTCCACGTGTAAGCTATGACTTAGAATAGAATATTCCAGAAGCAAGTGAATCATTAAACATATGTGTTGAAACCCTAGAATACAAGTCAGCCTAGCAGAATAAATAATATTAGAATATTATCTTCCAAAAATACAAGTCGACTCCACAGGAAAAAGATAAACAGAAAATATAATTACCAGAAAATCAGGTCGGCCCAGCCAAAAAAGTCACTGGACAGATTAATATAAATAGAGGACGTTTTAGCTCATCTGGACACCCAGTTAGAGTGCAAGTCTTGTGGAGAGCTGCGATTGCAGCTGCAAGGAGGAATAAGGGTGCATGGTCATCTCTTGGTCTTGGTCTCTCTCTTGGTGATTTTCTTAGTGAT
>CBVK0100683028.1:0-23209 GCA_900067695.1 Picea abies
TCACTTCACATGACTGATCTGGGAATCCCTTGGCCAAAGGGAGAGTATCTGCCCACTGTAGGGGAAACATCAAGCCTCTCTCTCAACGAGGGTGGACATTCTACATCACACCAAGCTTGTCTCTAAAGTACTCATACTTCACTCTAGACAGGAGCTTGGTGAGAATGTATGTCGTCTGTTAATCGGTGGATATGTAACAAAGCTCCACAGCTTCTCTCTACACCATGTCTCGGATGTAGTGGTATTTGATCTCTATATGCTTTCACTGGTCATGAAACATAGGATTCTCTGACAACTTCACACAACTTTGATTGTCACAATGTATCAAAGTTGGCTCCAACTGTAGATCAAATAACCTACAAGCAACTTCCGAAGCCACATTGTTTCACGACTTGCAACAATGGTTGCAATATACTTTGCCTCCACTGTACTGAGTGCCACTAACGTTTGCTTCCTACTCAACCATGAGATCACACCTGATCCCAAACTAAAGCAACACCCTAAGGTGCTTTTCTAGTCCACTGCACTCGTTGCCCAGTCAGAGTCTGTATAACCCTGCAACTTCATTTCTCCATCCAAGACATCTCAATCCATATCCAATCATACCACGTAGGTACCTCATGTACCTCAACACATGTTTCGCTGCTATCCAGTGTACATGTCTAGGTTCAACAATTTACTGACTCAGAGCATTCACTGCAAAACATATGTCTGACCTGGTGTTAACCAGGTACATCAAGGATCCGATCAACTGTCTATACATCGTGGGATCCACCAAATTTGAAGATGAATCACTGAAGAGCTTCATATTGGTCATCATAAGAGTGGCCATGGACTTGCAATCCATCATCCCGAATCTTTGTAGTATCTCAACAGTATATTTTCCTTGGCTAAGGAAAATCTCATCCAGCCTCTGCCACACCTCCAATCCCAAGAAATAGTGCATCAGGCCTAGATCCTTCATCTCGAACTCTAAGGTGAGCTCCCTCTTGCACCCAACTATGAGCTTCTCATCTCCTGTTAGAAACAGGTCATCCACATACAGTACCAAGATCAACGGGCACCATTCTCAACCTTGTAGTAAAGGCTGGGATCTGCATCACTCTTGGTAAACCCCAAGCTCATCAGATAGATGTCTATTCTAGCGTACCATGCCCTGGGTGCCTGCTTGAGCCCGTACAAAGCCTTCTTCAATTTTACCATGCCCTGGGTGCCTGCTTGAGCCCGTACAAAGCCTTCTTCAATTTGCACCCATGGAACTCCTTCCCATGGATCACAAATCCTTGTGGTTGCTCTATGTACACTTCGTTTTCAATTACACCATTCAAGAAGGTTGTCTTAACATCCATCTGGTGTAATTTCCATCCCATCACAGAAGCAATCACAATAATCGATCTGATGGAAGTGTACTTTGCTACCAGAGCAAAGGTCGCATCATAATCTTCTCCCTCTTTCTGGGAGAATCCTCTAGCCACAAATCTCACTTTGTACTTCTCTATGTTGTCGTCTGCAGCATGCTTGATCTTGTAAATCCACTTGGAAGTCACCACTGACTTCCCTTCTAGTCTCGGGACCACTTCCCACACATCATTCTTCGTGATAGACTAATACTCCTCCATCATGGCATCCTTTCATTCTTGATGCTCGGTAGCTTCTTCAAAAGTGGAAAGTTCTGTATCAATGATTTTGATCATCAATACCACATAGATGGAAAACCTTTGTGGTCTCTTGCTCTCTCTAAAAGAGCCTTTAGGAGTTGCATGTCCTTCAGCTTCCTCCAAAGTGTCCCGTAGCCAAGCTGGTCTCTTCCTGGTAACAACAGTTTCTTTGGGTGGACCTACCGGTCTTTCTGACTCTTCCACTTCATTTTGAACCTATGGAACAGGTTCCCTTGAATTAGAGTCAATCATGACAACATCCCTTGGAGCCTCTTGCTCCTCTCTGTCCTCATCTAAGTGAGACTCCCTAGATCTTTTGAAGGCTTCATCTTCATCAAATGTCACATACCCACTGACTGATCTCAATCTGTCTTTGACCGGGAACATTTATTCTGTAAGCCTTCGAAGTCTCATTGTATCCAACGAATATACCCTTCCTTCCTGAAAGGTCCAGCCTCATTCTCTTCTCCTTGGGAGAATGCATATACATTGGACAACCAAATATCCTTGAGTGACTAACTTCTAGTTTCTTTCCAGTGAATACCTCTTCAAGTGTCTTATTCCCCAATATCTTATGAGGACTTCTATTATGAACATACACGGATGTATTGGATGCTTTTGCCCATAAGTGCATGGGTAAGTTTTGATCATGGATCATCACTTTCGCAGCGCTTCCATAATAGATTTGTTCTTCCTTTCTGCAACCCCATTCTGCTGGGGATTGTAGGGAGTTGTCAGCTCCCTCTTAATCCCTGCTTATCTGCAGAAATCCTTGAACTCATTTGAGGTGTACTCACCCCCATTATCATATCTCAAGATTTTAATCTTTCTTTCAGATAAGTTTTCAATCAAGGCCTTGAAATCTTGAAACTTACTGAAGACTTCCTCTTTCACTTTCAAGAAGTAGACCCATGTCTTTCATGAGTAGTCATCTATGAAAATGACATAGTATACAAAATTTCCTAGGGAGGGCATTGTCATTTGTCCACATACATCTGAATGTATGATGTCCAAGATCCCTTGGGATCCACTGTCACTATTTGCAAAACCTTTCTTGGCAGTCTTGCCAAGTGCGCATCCTTTGCAAACCCCATCATGTTCTACCTGCATGTTTGGTAGACCTATAACCATCTTGTTCAATATTGGTAGTGCTCTGTAGTTTAGGTGAGCAAGTCTCCGGTGCCCTAGCTCACTACGGCTAACATCATTGTGTACAAGGGCTTGTTCTTGATGTCCCTTTAATTTATATAGTCCTCCCTCTTGGACACCAATAACTGTAGCCAAATCTATGTTTGAATTCTTGGGCCACATTAGAACTTGGCCATCCACAAATGCTACCCTAAAACCTTTATCTTCTAAAGCAGTAATGGAAAGAAGATTCTTCTTCAAGCCTTGTACAAACAACACATCTTTAATTGAAATAAGCTTACCTGAGTCAAGTTGAAGTGAGGCTTCTCCTACTCCTTTGACTACATGTCTGGAATCATCCCCAAGCTCCACTTGAAGGGATGTGCTCTTTTCTGTCAAGTTTGTAAGGGAACTTATGAATCCGGTCATGTGCTTGGAAGCACCGCTATCCACGAGCCAAGTATCATTCCCCTGAGTGATAGTACCTCTGAGTGTTGAGACAAATACATAGTCTTCATCTTTTGATTCATTTGTCTCTGTATCCATTGCATGTGAATGATGCTTTCCTTTCTCCTTCCTATGAGGACATTGAAAGGCATAATGTCCCAGCTTTTGGCAACTGTAGCATCTAACCTTTGACACATCCTTCTTGTAACGTGGTCTTTTAGCTCTCTTCGGATTGGCTTCTCTTCTCTCCTTCCTTTTCTTTACATGGGCGGCAAGAGCTTGATTTTCGTCATCATTTGTCTTTTGTGTTTTGGATATCAACCTAGACTCTTCTTGGGTACAGTCTGTCCACAGCATGTCAAATTTGGGCAACTTACTCCTTGCACAAATCCCTTGAACAAATGGGTCCCAAGAGGAGGGAAACCCATTAAGCGTGGTGGTCACAAGCTCTGCATCATCTACTTAGTCTCCAATAGCTGCTAATCGGTCCTTGATCTGCGAGATTCTCATGAAATAGATGGAGATTGTTTTTGACTTGTTCATTGTCACGTTTCTGAGTTGATGCCTTAGAGTACGCTTTCAGTTGGTGTTCTTGCTCTCATAAAGTCTAGTTAGGGCATCAAACATTTATTTTGGTGTCTTCAATTCTGATACATTTGGTACTAGATGATCCTTAATTGAGTCAGTCAAGATCCTCTTGGCCTTGACTTCATTCTTCCTGAACTTTGCTTTGGCTTCATCTTCTTATGTTGGTTCTGGAAGTACCTGCTTGACATGATCCAATAACTCATTCTCTTCTAGAATGAGGAGTACCCTATGCTTCCAGGATCTAAAGTTATCTGCTCCATCCAGTCTATCTTCAATTCTCATGCTAGTACTCATTTTCGTCGGTAGGAACCCTAGATCTTAGAGATTTCAAATTCTCAGATTTCACCAAACTGCAAGCCGAAGGTTGCAAGAGTGCGCACTAGGGTAGGGGGAACTTCCCAGTGAAGGAATTAACCCCAACGACCTTAGGATAGTGCTCAACGAGCTTGAAAAAGGAGAGTGAGTTGCAACGACAAGGGTTACTGCAATTGCAGCTGCAGCGGCAAGTTACTACGGCAAACATGATCTTCCTTCTAGTGGTTAGACTGTTCTGAAGGTCACCAACTCTAATACCATGTTAGATTTTATTTACTTATACAGAGCAATTAGGTTTACCAGTATTTAGATCTTCTTTCACATTAGCATATATACTCAAAATAAGAGCAACGGTAACAAACACAAGAGGACACAAGAAATTTATCCTAGGAAAACCCCAAATGGGGGAAAAACCCAGCGAACCTTTTTCTTAAAGAGAATTTATCCAAACAAATCCAACCATGAACCAATAGATAAACCCTAGCACAATAGCTAGCTATAGATACAACCAAAAATACCACCCCAACTGCAGCAGCAGCACCATACAAGAGTCGTGCACCTCTAGTATGGTAGCGCACAAGAGAGAGTTACCACAAAGATTGAACAATAAGAATCTTTTGTTACTGCAATTGTTGTGTCACCTTCCTCAGATTTACGCCTTTCTTTTCTGTCGATGAGAGAGTGAGAGTGTGTCACAAATGAGCCAAGGCACCTTGTATTTATAGTCTTCCTGTATTCCTTACTAGGCCGACTTCTCCTTTGGGATGGTGTCACTTCATTTAGTATGTATATTTTTGGGCCGACTTTTCCTTGTTGATATTATGGTAGCAGCTAGAGGTATTAACCTCCACGTGTAACCTTTGACAAGAGTAGAATATTCTGAGAAGCAAGAAAAACCCTAAAACATTGGATAATAACCCTAGAAGACAAGTCGGCTCAAGAGAATATTTAATATTGAGTTATTAGCCTTCAGAAAGAGAAGTCGACCCAATCAAGTGAGATAGAGCAGTATAAATAGACGGTGCTAGAGCTCATTTGTCACTCACTCACTCACAACTGCATAAGGACAAGGAGTGTGCATGAGTGGAGGAGAACTGCAACTGCTGCAGTAGTGACTTTGTCTTGGGTTATTGGTTTGGACTTTCTACTTGGTCTGTGGTTATCCTTGCTTGGCGCGCTAACCTTGGTTGGTTATTGGTCTTCTACCGAAATTGTCTGTCAAGGTTAATGTGCTCGGGGGTGACCTTTGTGCCTATATGGTTGGGTGACAATATTGCTATATTGTCTATGGTGAAACGGGCACACCCATTTTTCTAACACTCTTCTGGAGTATTTCCACATTTGTTCAATGGTTTTTCTTGCTTCTAGAATCTTCTTCTCATCTAAGAAGGTTGTCTAGGAGGGAAAATACCTCCCACAACTACCAAACATCAACAGTACAACAGTCTCGGGGGGCAACAGTTGAGGTGATTTCTGGGTTTTTAGTATTGTTGTTTTATCTGTAATTTTCTCAAAGCCATTTTCCCAGTCAGGGAACTCTTGTAAGTTCTGAAGTAATTTGAATGATGAACTGATTTAGAAGAGCATAAAAATAATTGTGCACGTGTGATTGTTTTTCTCGTTTTCAGCTGCAAGAAAGAAGTAAATTAATTCCATTAGTGTAAATTGGATCTGATATGTTTTACATAGTTATTGGTTTTAGAGTAATTAACAACTAGAAGGATCAACTTCCACTCTTCGTCAAGCAAGCAGAGGTCAATTTCTCAATTGATCTTCCTTACCTTTCTTGCTTCAAGCAACCATCTTGCCCCATCCCCGAAAGAATAGTTTAAAAAATGATCACCTCCCACCAAAGAATATATACATTATCCCCTATAAGGGGGAGAGCCAAATGCCAAACCCTATCCACAACACTTCGACACTCAACAGACTCTGGAAATGAAATATTCAACTTGAAAGCAGAGTCTCAAACTGGCAATCAATGTGAATGAGCATACAAGTGGAAATAGAGAAATGATAAAACCAATAATGGACAAATCCACATAAACAGAGCTCTCTAGAATGAAAGAGAATGTAGCAACATGTGAGCTAGCATAAAATCTATCAAGCTTAGATTCGATGCAATGAACACCACTTTATCTATTGGATCATGTATACCACCATACATGTTGTAAGTTGTTTCAACCCCATAGAATATCTAACACACCAAGTAACCTTCTACAGTGATTCCAAGCTTGTGCTTCATCATAACAAAATACAATTTTCCACCCTCCAACACAATCACCATCCCACTAAACCATATTGAAATCACCCCTAATGACCCATTCAACATGAGGCAACCCATGGGCCATCCAACATCACAGTTCTGTACGAGCAACAAAATCATTGGAGGTGTACATTGAACAAAAAACCCTATACCCTACCAACTAGCAAGACATTCATCCAACATCAATGACCCATGGGATCTTCCGCCTCAGATATAATATGTTTGGCTAACCAAGAGGTGACAACACAAATAGGCCCCTTATTCTCCTAGTTTCTCTTCCCCCATAAACGCATTTGGTTCAAAGACTTCCATGGATGGCACCCAATCTAAGGTTATCCTCGTTAAAAACTATTTGGCATTGATCAAGCAAAAATTTGGGTTGCCCATGAATGTTAGGCAACATCTAAGGATGACTAACAATCCATTGTCTCATGGCTAGTTTGCAATCTAATGTACTCTTCCTTCAAGAAATAAAGGTTCTTGGCTTCAAGCTCCACTTGTTCATGAGTATCTGAAATAGGGAATATATAGCTTGCCATTGTTTAGTTTTGTATTGATTCATTTACCGAATAGCATAAGATTCTTTATGAAAATGCCTCATTCACCATGTTATATTTGATCCATATAAAGTAATTAACAAATTTAAGAAAAGTACACCAAAATAATGTGCAAGTTATAACTCTTTGGATGCATAAGGTTTGGCTTCTTTGAAATTTAGGAAGCATTTCAAAACTAAAAAACTTCAAATAGAAAAAGCAAGATTTAGTGGATGGTGAATACAATAGTAAAAACACCTTTAAATTTCATCCCATAGTATTCATAAGAATGACACTTCTTTGTGAAGTGTTTTCCCCACTCAATTTCTTTATTTGTGGTTTTCTTAGTTTTTGGCTCGACAACATTCATTTTAAAATTGGCTATATTTTCGGAGTATGTAGGTTTCCACAGTAAGTCATAATGCTAGTAAATTTTTATAGATAAGAATTGTGTGTGAGGTTTTGAAACATCCAAAGTTTCGAGTGGACACTCCACCCATCATCAGGGACATAAGAAGCTAATATGGTGGAAAGGAGTGTTGAGGTTTGTATTTAAAGAAGAAGATTGGAGAGTAATCGTTAAAGGGGAGAGAAAAGAAATGAATAATATATTAGAATGAATTGTGGAGATTAGGGATTCATTAAAGTATTAAAATTAGTCGTTGAGATTAGATATTCAAGAACGGTAAATTAAAGGATTTTTAAGGAGGGTAATAAAAGAGGTAGTTGAGATTAGAGGAAATTATGAATAAAAATAATAAGGAATTAAAGTGAGGATATGAGAGAGAATAACGAATAGAAATGAAAAAAATGGAAAAAGCCATTGAGATTGGGGATAATGTAAAATGAAAGTGATAAAGTAATAAAATAAAGGACGATGGGAACGATATAAAATAAGTTTAATAGGATTTCATTAAAGAAATAATAGAGTGTAAAAGGATTTTAATTAAGAAAATAACAGAAGGCAAAGGAAAGAGATTAATAATGAAGAAATTGGAGAGAGAAATAAAGTAATGGGCCTAGAGTGATAATGAAAACAAAAAGGAATTCAATAATTACTCATGAGAATTAATACATTTATTATAAGTTAAAAATAGAAAAGAATAAATCAGAGTAAAAGAAAATAGTGTATTTAATACGAGATAATAATAAAATAGTTTTTTTGGTACGACATAATAATGATTCTGATAAGGAGGTTAGGTTAAAAGCAAAAAACAAAGAGATAAGAAGATTTCGGAGAGATGAAGAGAAAATATACAACGAGAGGAACAATTAGATTGGAGGAAAAGAAACTGAGAAAAATAGGAGGATACAAGGAAAAGAAACAGAGCAAAAGGAGAGGATGAGGGAAAGGTTGGAGATGATCAGGTAACGAAACACTCAAAGGAGGAAGCCTAATGGCCAAGGAGATGAATGGTGGGCTTCCATGATTGGTTAAGTTTGTAGCCATCTTCGCGATTGAAGTTATTAGGATGTTTTTCAACTTTAAGGGCTTCACGGATGGGACGAGAGGAGTAATGAGGGGCAAAGGCTAAAACTTTTGCTTGGTCAAAGCAAATAAGGTACCTGGATTTAAAGGAATGTTCAGCGATAGTTGATTTGGAAATTCAGTTATAGGCAGTATCAGCTATATGCTCTTTAAACTTGGCTTTAAAGGTTCTGCAAGCCTGGCTTTAAAGGTTCTACCAGTTTGACCTATGTAAGATTTCCCACAAGGGTAAGAAATTTGGTAAACTCTTGGGCCAAGCATCAGGTTAGGTTTGTCTTTAGCAGTTCTAAAAAGTTGTTTGAGGGTTTTGTAGGGTTTGAACAAGGTTTTGATATTCTTCTTAGCCAATGGTTTTGCAATATGATCGATGGTTACTAAGGGAGAGAGTAGAGAGCACGAGGAGGGGAGGAGAAAGAGGGGATTTTTGGTTGCCTAAGCGAAAGGATTGGTTGCTTTGAGAGAGCGAGTAGCTATTGGACAAAAAGGCTTTGGTTAAGTGGGCCTTTTCCCCAACAAAGAATTGGAGGACGGGTATGTGAATGGCACGAGTAATCAAGGTTTTTAGGACATTGGATTTTTGGGCTAGATGATGGTGGGAACTGGCATTAAGGTATCTGTCTATGCGAGTTTTCTTCCTGTAGACTTGGTGGGAGAGGGAGCCATCAGGAAGACAAGAGATGAGAACATCCAAAAAGGGGATAGAGTTGGGCTATATTTTGTTCTTTGATGGTATCACTGATGTCATGACTTAAATAACTACCATGGTTGCAATCATCTTGGCAATGAACATGAAGGGCTTCTCTAAAGAGATACTCCCATGAGAAGGCATTGTGATGAGTGTACTATTTGATATGTAATTGTTCAACTTGCATTACTAAAATATGTTCGTTATACACTTGTGATTGACCAACGCAATTAACTTAAAAGGATCGTGACTTGTATGGTCAACCCCATTATATGCATAGATCACACACATTTAGTCACAAATTCTTTAGATAAATCATTTATGTTTTAACAAAATAGTCAAAATAAATTGACCTGTGCAAATTCTGTTATGGTTCTCATAACCATGAAATGCATCAACCCTGGAATAGTCTCTTCACTGAACACTTGACTTTCTTACATAAAACTCTCGTAAATTACAAAGGATTCACACTCCTCCCTTGCAAGCGCTTAAATATGGGATTTTTCTCCAAAATAGCTAGCTCTATACTAATGAACTCGAATATACCATGCCAGAAACATCTGGGACACCTTATGATTGACTGGCATTTTCCTTTTTGTCGAACAGCTCACTTCTAATGGAAAATCCATCCCACTTCATAAGGGTGAATCTGTAGTGTTCATTACTGATCCATCGATTAAATTTTCGGCTAAGATAGGGTTATTCAGAATAGACATTAACTTTCTTGAAATTGGTGCCAAAGCAGACATGCCAGTGCTCCTTAGGGAGGGCTAATCTATATGTCCATCCTTTTGGCCACTGATGTACGATTATTTCATGTTTACATGCATTAATGAAATATAAAATGCACTAAAGAACCAAAAAAACGACAGCAAAAACTCTTGCAGTTTTTTCTTACGGGTGCCCAATCCCTGGTGTCTTGACTTCAGGCAAAGACAATTCACCATTCAACCTTTAGGGACAAGGTCCATCTCTTACCCTACAAGACAGGGAGAATGAGATTTAAGTGACATGCCAACACTACAACTTGCGAAGATGATTTGTTAACGTTACTCACCTGACTGATTCGGATTTTAAAGGGTTAAACACGGCAATAACTATGTGAAACCAAAACCTATGCTTTACTCCTAACCCTGAACATAAACCCCAGCATTTGCTAGTCCAAGGGATAACTTCCAAGATAAGAACAATGATAGATAATAACAACTCTACAAGGCTTTTCATGCTGTCATGCAAGGTCAAAATAAGTTTTTATAGCAGTTATCAAAAACCCTGAGCAAGCTGTCATGGAAGAATTCCAAGAAAAGTTTACTGAATCTTCTGTGTTTTGAAAAGATGGGGAGAGAGGAAATCGTACCCGTTCAACCGAGAGAGATATGAAGGCTTTTGGTGAGAACAGGCTTAGAGCTCGTCCATGAGAAGCAGCGGCTCCAAAGCTTTTATCCTCAGGCAGAATGGTGCGGCGGAACAAACGGGCAGCTTGCAAGACGCGACATCTGAATGCCAGTGCCATTGCCATTTTTCTGAAGCCCTCCGTCGTACTGCTTTGGATAAACGGTGGCCTCGGCAATGCTTGAGGGTTTCCTCAAGCTCTGCACTCTATTTTCAGTTCAGCAGCCTTTGCTGAGCATAGCACTGCTTGCGGAGAAGCGGCTTCTTGTGTTATGGCGCCAAGCTACCAAAAAGGGGTCATCATATATGCAGCAGGGGCAATTAAATAAACATACAAATGTTTCTTAATGTGAGGTGGAATTAGGTTTTAAAAGTTGAACGCAGTTTAGAAATGAAATGCAAATGTCCCACAAGCTCAAATATCATAGAGCCACTAACTTCGATAGTAATGATCATTATAAAACGAATTACATTCCAATTTTATGAATGATATGATTTAAAAAAAAAAATTATAATAATAATTTAATTTGTAAGGTCATGGTAATATTAACATTAATTTTATGAATGATATGATTTAAAAAAAAAAATTATAATAATAATTTAATTTTAAGGTCATAGTAATATTAACATTCCAATTTTATGAATGATATGATAAACAAATTAATTTATAATAATAATTTAAGTTGTAAGGTCATAGTAACATGGAGTAAAGGAATTTTTAATGAGATTTGATCGTTAAAATTTAAGGAAATGTACCAAAAAAAAATTCTTCATTTAAAAGAAAATGTCCATTGTTAACCATTAACTCTAATTAAATTACATTGGTGATTATAAATTTTAAAAGTTTAAATTTAATGTATTTGAATACACAAATGTAAATGATTTTTAAAGATTTAAATTACATAATAAATTATAAATTGATGATTATAAATTTTAAAAGTTTAAATTTAATGTATTTGAATACACAAATGTAAATGATTTTTAAAGATCTTTGTAATTTATTGATGTATTTCTTTACACATGTTTTTTTTTAAATAATATAATTATTTTTATATTTATTTAATTAAAATAATAATGATAATGATAATTTTAATTTTATGATGTTTACGGGTTGAGAAATAATTTAGTAATGAAGATGGTAGTGTATCTAATCATTTACTAAAGTTTAATTTTTCAAAAACATGAATAAATTGTTTTGTTTTTTAACCAAAATATGATTTGTATTAATTCAAAAGGGTTGTAGTTGAAACATGCACCGAATTACATAGAATTGATTCTTATTGCTTCCAACAAAATAAGACAATTTTATGTGTATACATCAAAAAGCTTTAGGCATACTACAAGGCAAATGCTCCAGGTTGGCCTACATGTTTCCTATTTCACATAAACTCCTAAAATACTTATAACTTGGGAATACATAATATTAACGACAAATAGGAGCATTGCCCTTATCTTCTTACCCCTCATTGGATTGAGGAGAGCTTTGTCCTTCGATTTCCATGGGGTCTCTCAACTGGTAAATTGTCTCTTCTTCCTTTAGCGCAGCCCAAAATGAGTTTTATGTTTTCCTATTATTGGATGTCATTATTAAAAAGTTGATACGTTGGGTGAGTGTAAGGCTTCACATCCTATTGTTATTTGCTTTGAAGAAATCAAGTATTTGCTTCTAATGCACTAGGATACTCATGATATTAGCAGTTTGAGTGGTGCAAACCTGCTCAATCTCTGTAATTTTGGGAGACATTGATAACAAAACAATGTGGTTGGCTCGAATGATATCCTCACAATGACAAATGACTCTACGAAGCTCCTGGACATCTCCATTATTCATGATGAAAAACACCTACCCAATAGACCTAAAGGAGAAACTGGTGGAGAAAACCAAACCTTCTACTCACACCAACAGAATTAAACATGTCAACATTAATAGAGTGTCTGGAGTTTGAAATTGAAGATCCAATGGCATAAGCACCATGCCTAAAAGACTGAGTCACTTCTTGAAAATCCTGAGGCCAAGAGAGAATAACTACACTATACCCAAAAATCAGAACATGAGGCTTTCACAAAGGAACACAAGCCCGAGAAACTCCAATTTTCTCCCCTGGCCACGTTGATATAGCAAGCTTTTAAACAACCAACGACAACTTCAATTGAAAAATGTAGGGGTTCATAATTAAACTAACCCAATTTTTGGATATGAAATTACAGTTAGAATTTGTCGTGTCCTACAAAGAACAAGCTCCCAAATTACCAGTAGATTGCTACAGAGTATCCCCAAGACAATATGTTGGTCCTCCCCATAATTTCCACCACCCAAATAGCTCAAACTCTCCAAATTATATTGACTCGAAGAAAGAAGAATCAAGCAGGTCAAGACGAGCCAAAAAGGTACAACAAGAGAGGCTTGAGATGTTCATCTTCTTCCTCACACAAAAGAAAAAGAGAGGAAGAAAACCAATCCAAATGCTACCAAAACATCGGTCGAAGCAACTTACCAGATTACCAAGCACATGAAGCCAGCGTGAAATACCCTAACACTCTATCCTCGGCTTTGCCATTATCCCACCTTGAATGCACCAAAACATAAAACAACATTCGCATGCCACAAACCAAGGTTTATTTCACATGGAGAGGAGGATGTTATGCATCCTTAGGTCACCCTTCCCAAGGCTTTTCCAACTCATAATTAAATGTGGATTCATTATGGATCTAATGTGCATTAAAACCTACTTAAACAAATATTTAGGGGATGACCCTAATGTCATGAACCCCATTTTTTACCAAGGTGTCAAGGCTAAACTCAGTCGCTCATTTGGCCCATTGATTTGCCTCCTCGTTCAAATCTCTCTTTATATGAAAGATAAAGACTGTAACGAAGTAGTTAATTTCTTGCTTGATTCTAGAGATAATATTTTTTAATTTTAATCCTTCGAGAGTGGATTTACCAATCATTACTTTAATGATGATCATTGAATCCCAAAACACTAATAGAGCTCTAATATATACCTCTTTAACTATAGAGAGACCACACCATAGAGCATATGCTTCAGCCAAATTGTTTGATATGTTTCCTAAGACCCAAGCATAAAAAAAAAAATTGAAGTTCCTTCAGGATCATGAAGACTCCCCTGTGCTACTACCACCCAAATGAATAAATTGTTAAAGCGTATGTAAATTTTATATAAATTCGACAACTACATATTTCATTAGAATTTAGATGGATCTTCAAATTATACTTTCAACATTTATCATTGTATTTTTTTGTGTGTATTTTGTTCGAGTAATATAAAAATAAAACAATATTTCTCTTCTTCACATGAACTGCATTATTGTTAATGTAATTTGTGATGCCCTTCAGTCCATCAGGATTTTCGAGTAACATTACGAATTTGGATTTCTTGTAAGTCTTGATTAAGATGAAAAGAGTTGAATTTACCAGTATCTCATGAATGCATAAAAATATCTCCCGTGGATTTTTCACAATATATGAACCTTAACGTCTTGATGTGTTATGACCCAAGGGGGGCATATATGGGGTTAAATGTATATGATATGACCCCAAGGGGGGCATATATGGGGCTAAATGTACATGTAATATGTAATTGTATATGTAATAGGGTCAGAGTAATAGTAAAAGGGCCTCATGTGTAGTGTGTGAATAGGTATATATAGAGATCATGTATTCATTATCGAGGACATGTGAATTGTGATGTATTAGTGTATTGGGTATTTGGAGGAGGTTCTCTTATTCTTTAAAGAGTTATTATGTGACTCATCTCTCTTATCTATCTTGGATTTGTGCTCCACACTCACATTGGTGTACTTGGTGTGTACTATTGACTCGAAATCTCGTGACCCAATACAAAAGCTTGCAACCGATTGCAAGGCCTATTTATTCATACCATGTTATAATATTAATAGGTGGGGTCCCTTGGGAGAAAACACATAAAAAATCATTTTCAAGTATTTCCCACAGTATACATACATATATGCATCAATGGTATTCTGATGAAAGTTTAAAAGTCATGATTCTTGACATGATTTGATGGTTGGATGTGCTTTAATTTTGATACATAACAATGATCATTGCCTCGCATCATTCTTTCAACTTGTTGACACAATTTATGAAAGTATGTGAACCACATTATCCCATTATTACAAAGAAAACACAAGCCATTTTTTCTTTTGTGTGTTTATAAACTCAAGGCATAGGAACTATAAATTTTGACATGCTCTTACAATAAAGATAAATTATGATGGGTGGAGAACATGGTTTTATATCTTGCATGTATACAAGAATTTTTTTTTCTCAACCATATACAATGACCTTACTACAAAGTTATGGTATATATTGCACCTTACAAGACTTATTGGTTCTATATGGCAACAAAATTATGTTATAGAATGACATAAGTTTAAAAGTTTATACGCAAAAGGGTTTGAATTGAGTTAATATATAAGTGGCACAAATATTGCATGGTACAAAGTTTGGTTTATATATGTGATATTTGGCATATAGTGTACATGGTTTAAATTGTAAATGATTAAACCCTGGTCTATTCGTATGGATGATGGTTTGATTAGTTATTGTGAAGTGACAAGTCTAAAAAGCAATGAATAAAGAGTTGTTTGAGTTGATGTAGCACGTGGTTATGTGCTTACTTGGCAATTGTGGTATCAACTCGTTATTGGTTGTATGGCATATGATGAATATGTTGGAGGCTCATGTGAATTGTTTGATGTCTTATGTGGTGCACGCATACGATTATGGTTTGAGGCCCGATGTGATGGGTTGGCCATGCAATTAATTTTGCAACGATGTGGGTAATTAATCCCACAGTTCCGCGTAAACTACCCTTCATTGGCCTTGGGATTTGGGCATTTCATTTTGTTGTTGGTTGTTGTTAGGAAAATTTACATCCTATGGATTTTGGGTCAAAACCACAACATATCAGAACCCAAGGAAACTTCTCTCATACTCTAATTAGACAATTAATTAGGAATAACCACCTACAATAACTAACTTTCAGAAAATGGAAGAAGAATGCACCTAGAATCGTACACTTGAAGTAGATCCCACTTGATGTCTTTTGTTATGGAAGTCCTTCACAACAACCCTCTGAAAGTCTTGCAAACAAAGAAATAAGCAACTAGAAGAAAGTAGTTATATGCTAACTAACTTAATGTAAACAATTCAGATTCAATGTTAGATTCAAAATAAGATACACATAATATCATCGTAATCATAAATTAACACAAAGAATCGGACGAGAATGAGAGATCCTTTTATTAATGACAGAAAAAGGGGTTGGTTACAACCTGTAACTGTTGCGGCACGATCCCAAAACTAGGCTCCAAGTTCCTCCACCCAAGGCTGAAAATGTATAGGAGTGCCTCCAACACTCTGCACTCTATCAGGTCCAAGCAAGACAAAGGTGTTCTTCCTGACAAGATAGGAAGAATGCAAATTCTAGAAACGAGGGTTTCCAGGCAGAGGAGACAATCTCAGACACTACGAAAATAGGGCACTTGCAGGATAATCTTCAAAAGGCCAACATAATGGTGCATTTCTTAGCCTTGTTTTTCCTCAACCCCAAGGCTCTCTCTTTATACCCCATTTTGATGGTTGGAGTCGTTGTGTACATGCTTTAGGAAGTTAGGGAATGAAAAAACACGTAAACTCTGCCTGAAATATCAGGATTATATTTTTTAAGCCAAAATCAACATGTACGCGGGTCGCTAATAGGGAACCCGCATACGTACGTAAGTTTCTTTAAGGAAAGTCACGTGCACTTTGATAAATGGGGTTTTTAAATAAGTTTTTGAGGAGGAAAAAGGGGATTTAATTCATGCAAGCAGGGACGGGGATGTAACATAAGTCAATGAGTCATCATATGCATGTATAGTGGCTAATGACGTTATAACAAATGCCCCCTAATGTGTGAGGTTAGAGGGGAAACCAATGACCGAAATACATTACAGAAGTCATGAGATAGTGGAGGTGCCATTGGGTAGGAGTAGTTGAATACCAGTCCCGAAACAATACCGACAACAAAAACAAGTAAGATACTCTCTTCTTGAGTCAGGCATTCCCATGCTTGAGTGTGATGTAAGCATGGTCGCCAATCAAATACACTTCAGATCCATGAATGATAAAAATATAGTTGATGTCCATGTCCACAAAAACTATACACAATGGATCCATGTGATATATAAAAGCAGCAATCATGGCCACGAGGAAATACATAATGGATCCATGCAAATGTATATCATATCCATGAATGGATACACAATAAAGTTATGTCTCATAATCAAATCAGAGGATATATGGAGCCAAGTGAGTCAACAAATTGATCCTCTGCAAGTAACATTGTATGTGAGGGTGGTATAATCAATATAGGTCAGGTATGAGCACAAAAGAGGTAATGCTCGTACTTCACCCAACGTCTTCAAGCCAACCATCATGGTACAAGTCTACACTATGTGAATAAAGGAGTTGAAGTCGAACACAATGAGATACCATTTGATTATCGGTCATTGATGTATACCATTAACAAACGTGAGACAACCCATCAATGATGAAAATGGGCGTTAAGGTACCTAGTACAATCTAACAAGTGTGAATAAATGAGTTGATGTCGAACACATGATAGAATCTACTGATCATGGGACATTGATGTATTCCCACTGTCAATAGTGGGGGAACCTGTCGCTGATGATTGCAAGCCCCGAGGTACTAAAAATTACTCTAGATCCATGTTCCAAAGCAAGATGTGTCGAAGTCGATAGGAAGAGATCCGTTGGAAGGAGGGAATTAAGGCATCCCCCATCATCCAACATGAGGAATAGTAGAAGGCCAAAGATTTGGAAGGACTTGGATGAAAAAGATTGCAAGGACCACACCGAGGAACGACTCTGGCATGTACCAGATGGAATAGCACACGACAAAGATTCTTTGAATAGTAATCAATAATGGAGAATACTAACAAAGATGAGGAATCCACCAATGGGGTTAGATGGAAACTAAGGTACCGCATGAATACTTATGTGTGATGATGCTTGTTGACGTCAAACATAAGGGGAATTGCTTAGTTAGTGATCAATGATGGTTTGCCATCTGTTGAGTGTAAGGTCACCTATCAATAATGGAAATAGGCCTAGGGTGCAACTCTAGGTCATACTCTCAGAGCAATGAGTCGTAGTTGATAAGAGCAAACATGCCAACAATAAGTCAATGGGGACCTTCTATCCTAGCATGAGTGGGATACAAAGATACTTGTGATATTGAGGAATATTTGATTGACACGGGTAGGCCAACTCAGAAAGACAATGTTTCTATAGAATGGTTGACACAGGTTGACTTCCCTTAGACAAAGACATGACACAAATGTGACCTAGGGAACATGGACTATAAATTGGGATATGTTTGCAACACAGGAGGTGTCAACAAATGCTCCATATAACTGGAAGAATAACCAGTCTGAGGAGATTATGCTAAAAAACGAGAAAAAGGGCCTTCTAAAGCCATACTAAACCCAAGATCGCCCACGCCCTGGTGTAGAGCTGTCTAGGGTTCGACATAGCCGCCACCATGGAAGCTCAGGGAGGAGGGGAGCCGTTGCCCCCTCCTTCTCCATCCACCTCCTTTCGAAAACTAATCGCAGCTTGCAGCAAGAAGATTATCCCTTCAGCTCCCCCAAGCTTTGTCAAGAAACTAGACGCTATCCCAGAGATTTACCTACCTCCAGAACATCCAATGAAGGTAGCCCTTTCCCTCTCTGAATGAGGACTCGTAGGTCAATTCATGGGGCTATGGCCCTCAACCAGATCCACAGACAACTGGATACAACGAAACTGGAGACCGCTGATCACAAACAGTGTTACGTGTTATGCGATCGGGAGAGGGTATTTTATTTTCGAATTTATCTCTCAGGAGGACAAAGATTTGATCTTCAGAAACAGACCATACTTCATGGGCACCCAAAGACTCTATTTAAACCGATGGACCCCAAGCTTTGATCCTGCCTCAGAAGTTCCCAAAGACGTCCCTGTCTGGGTAAGACTCCCAAATCTACCAATACACTGTTGGAACCCATCCTCGCTTCAAGAAACAAAAAGACAACCCCACTGCAAACTAAAATCTCAGGAACCAAGTTAACTGAGAACAACTTCAGTATTTTGGCAAAAGAAACCGACAGAGAGGAACCAGATCCAAGTAAAGATGCTCAAGAGGAAGGAGCAAAAGGTAACCAGAACCCCGAAGACAAAGGGAATCCAATAGCAGAAGAAGAAGGGGAGCAAAACAAATCCCCCCAAAGGATGGAAGGAAGTCAGAACATAGAGGAAGGGGAGATCTCAACAGGCAGTGACTCATAAGACGCAAGCGAGGCTTGGGCCACGCCAAAGAAAACGGGAAGAGGCAGGAAAACCAAAAAAGCTCAAAGAGACCAGGAAACTTACAAAGACGTCCTCAAAGGGTCACAGCCCACCATCAAGCAGATGATCAGCGTTCGACATACGAGAAAGCAAGCCAAAGCCTCCCAAGGAGGCCATCCCTCCCCCCAAGGTATTTAGTGATTCTAACCTCCTGGAACTGCAGGGGAATGGGTAGCAAAAGGAAGGAAGAACCACTCAAGGATATAATCAAAGCTTCGAAAGCAAACATCCTCCTTCTCCAGGAGACCAAGATGAGCCAACAAGACTCACTCAAAACTTCGTTGAACGTTTGGAGAGGCAGCCAAGGAATAGCTGAAAAAGCCAGAGGTGCCTCAGGAGGACTCTACACTATGTGGAACGCCTCCAAAATAGACCTGATCAGCTCTAACACATGCATGCACTGGATTCACATCAAACTCCTCCACAAAGACTCGGGTTACCAGGTAAGCATCTTTAATATCTATGTGCCGCAACATTTGGGGGAAAAAAAACAATGCTGGGAATCCCTACAAAACTACCTACAGCAAAACGAACTCGACGATATCATTCTCGGTGGGGCTCTGAATGTAACCTTGGCTCAAGAGGAAAAAAGAGGGGGTTCCATAGTTAGAGATCCGGCTAGAGAATGGGTAGAAGATCTAGCCACAACCTGGGACCTTTTAGATATCAAGCCGGCCAAAGGACTTTGCACGTGGACAAACAAAAGAATCGGACCTGGGCACATAGTTGCTAGACTGGACAGATTTCTAGTCCAAAGCTCCCTCCTATTACTAGGACTCGCAGCAAACGCAGAGATCCTGCCCCACAGTGTATCAAATCACAAGCCCATTCGTCTAGAAATTAAATATGACCAAGTCAGAGGACCCATCCCTTTTAGATTTAGCCCGAATTGGATCCAAGACAAAGACTTTCTCTCTCTGGTTTCCAAAATGTGGACCAACGCTGTTAAAGGCTCAACTTTTTATGTTTGGGAAGAAAAACTAAGAAGGTTAAAAAGATCCCTAAAACTATGGGCAAAGAGACAACCAAATCCAATAGCCTTGCGCATAGCATCCCAAATGTAGCTCGAGAGCCATCAGCTGGAAATGGAACACAAAGAGGTCACGCAGGAAGCCCTGCAACAAGAAGACAACCTTCAAAGACAATGGCAAAAAGCCTGCAGAGAGGAGGAAAGCTACTAGAGGCAAAAATCAAGAAGTCTTTGGCTAAAAGAAGGAGATAAAAATACAAGTTATTTCCACAAGCAAGCGGAGGCAAGGAAACAATACAAAGTAGTTACAGAAGTACAAGTCCAAAATAAAACAATTGCAGACCCAGAAGGCATAAAACAAGCAGCCTTTGAAGCCTTTGAGGTGCTCTACACAAAACCATAAGGGACAAAAATAGACCCGCAGATGTACCCTCTCACCATTATCCCAGGCCTCATAAATGAGGATATCAACAGCAAGCTGACCAGGGATGTATCGCAGCAAGTGATAAAAGAGGCCCTGGATCAAATGAACCCAGATAAGGCCCCTGGGCTGGATGGTTTCACTGCCAGATTCTATCAGTAGTGTTGGGATATAATAAAAAAGGATCTAACCAAAATGAACAAGAAATCACAGCAGAGCAGCAAGCTGGGTGGAAGCACCAACTCGTCCTTCCTGGCACTCATCCTGAAAGAGAAAGGAGCAGTCTCCTTCAATCGCTTCAGGCCAATCTCCCTTTGCAACACAAGCTATAAAATTCTCACCAAGGTTATAGCCAATCGACTCAAGACAATTCTCCCTCTCATTGTCCCTGAAAACCAAGGAGGCTTCGTCAAAGGTAGGCATATTGCCGATAACATCATCCTTGTTCAAGAGGCCCTTCACTCAAGTATCCGGAGGAAAGACAAAGGTATGATCATTAAACTGGATCTCGCCAATGCCTTTGATAGAGTTAGACATAAATTTTTATTTGAAGTAATGAGAAAGTTTGGTTTTGATTCTACCTTTGTAAACTGGATAAAATCTTGTATTGGATCACCATGGATAGCCCCATTGGTGAATGGGAAAGTAACAAAGTTCTTCCAAGCCTTCAGGGGTTTAAGACAAGGGTGCCCCCTTTCGCCCCTTCTCTATGCAATCCAAGCTTCAGTCCTAAGCTACCAGCTGGAAAACTCCCAAGTTCAAAAAAACCTCCACGGACTAAGAATCGTGCAAGGGGTGAAAGATATAAACCATGCACAATTTGCGGACGATACGCTGTTTTTGGGAGGGGTAAGTCCAATAATAACAAAAAAATTTAAGGAAGAGCTGAAAGCTTATGCTGCAGTCTCTGGAAGTGAAATAAGCCAGGCCAAAAGCAAAATCTATGGATGGAATATCACGCCAAATGAGATGTTGAGAATCACAAGAGTTCTAGGGATGGAAGGGCATACTAACTGGGAGGCCTTTAAATACCTGGGAATCCCCATTTTTAAATCTGCCCCAAGAGCCTCTCACTGGAACCACCTGATAGACAAACTAAAAAGTAAATTTTCCTCCTGGGGGGCGAACTGGTTAAATTTAGCAAGGAAAGCAGTCCTGATTAAATCCGTGGTGACCAACATCCCCATCTATCAGAGCTCGTTGCTTTTAGCCCCTGCCACCATCATCCAAAAAATTGAGGCACATCAAAGGCGCTTCTTGTGGGAAGGAGGAAAGCAGGCACGGAAGAAATTGCATTTGATAAATTGGGAAAAAACCTCAAAGCCCTTCTTGGAAGGGGGCCTTAATTTTAAAAAAACCCAAGCTCAAAATTCGACATTGGGGGCAAAGTTGCTTTGGAGGATGGTCACTGGCAAACCAACTTGGAGCAAACTAGCACTCTGGAGAAAATGCTTTAGGGGACCCAGGGACCGATGCTTAGAGTTTCCATGCAAAGAATCGAAAGGCTCCCCTATCTTCACTCTCTGCAAAAAGGCTTTGCCACATTTCAGTCCTCATCTCACATGGGTGCCAAGAAATGGAAAGAAAATCAAAATCTGGCAAGACTCAATTATGGGAGACCCTCCCCTAGAGCTGTGAAAGGATCTACATCGTCTCAAAGCCTGGATGGATAGTCAAAACATTTTTACTGTCTTTGACATCTCAATTTGGGGGGAGGACAAGCTCATGACCTGGCAAGGGTGGGGAGTGCCCAACAGACCCGTTGATCTAGAAAAGGATTGGAGCACCCTTCAAAGCTGTCTCCAAGGGAAAGCCCCTCTAAAAAAGAAAGGTAAAGACGAAAGAGGCTGGGGAGGGAATGTAAAGGCCTACACCACAGCAGAGGGCTACCAACTCTTCACCAGCGTCCCCATCGCCCTGCCTAATCTGACAATCTGGAAAGCAATCTGGCACTGCAAGTCCATCCCAAAAATCGACCTTTTCATATGGACACTTGCGCACAATAGCATCCAAACAGGGGAGAACCTCAAAAGACGTGGTTGGGAAGGTCCCTACAAGTGTCCTTTATGTCTACTTGCTGAAGAATCCACAGACCATCTCCTCCTCAATTTTGTTTTCTCCAAAGAATTCTGGAAGCTAGCAATAGGAACATAAAGTGCCCTCAACCTTCCCCCTGATATAAGAAGTCTCCTTCTCCAATGGGACTCCCTCTACCCTTTCACTTTTAAGAAAAGAAATCAAGCCATCACTATGTGGAAAGTACTTCCAAAGTTTATTCTGTGGAACCTTTGGCTAGAAAGGAATAACAGAATCTTTAGAGATAACCAAAGAAGCGCAGCCATGGTCGTCACCAAAATTCATGCTCTCTTTGGGGAAAATGCCCCTTATCTCTGCAGTTCAAATAATAACCACACGTTGGAAGCTTCAGAAGAACTTTGCCTAAGCCATTTCAAGATTCAATGTCACATGGGCAGAAAAGCCAGCAACCTAATGTTTCAGGATAAATCCGTGAGTGCAGACACAAACCGATCTCCCTAGATCCACCTAGATCTAGAACAAAATAGGACAGAATAATACACTTTCCCTATACTTAACCTATTGAATGAGCTAAGAAGTAAGGATTGTGGACATACCTTATGAACGCTTTCCTTATATCTCTGTTGTTCCAAGCTTTGTTCCAATGCTCTTGCACTGTTCAGGTCACAACAGTACAAACCAATCGAAGTAAAGGCAAATCAATATGTTCAATAGCTAGCCTATACATATGATCAAGGAATTATGTAATAAGGTAACATCATCTTTATGGGAAAGGGACATATTACTGTATTGAATTAACTGAAAGTGAAACTTACAACCTGAGCCTTGATGTCGTAGGTCT
>CBVK0100683029.1:0-10992 GCA_900067695.1 Picea abies
AATGTAATATAAATGAATGCGTGCCATATATTCGGGTTTTAATGTATATGCTACGGTCATATATATATGTTTTCATATAGCCACGGGTCGGGGCTAAGCCCCGACCCGACCCCCCTTTCCAACATAACACAATTGTAAAGTTAAATACAATATTTCGCACCTTTCTAACAAGGAACAAGTGCGGGTATGTTGGCTAGCGGAGTGTTTCAAAGGCTTTGACAATGGGGGAGGTCCGGGGGTCGAACCCTGCAGACTCCCCATATAAATTTTACATATATGCAACCATATAAACCAATTACAAAGTGACACGTGGCGCCAATGGTTTGGGCCACGTGTCCGAATTTTATTCACTGCAAATGACACGTGTCAACACTCCATTGGGCAACCACCATCCAATACAAACATGCCACATCACCATGATGGTACGGACCTCCACGTGGCCATATGGACTGTATGGACAGGTACAGTCAGCATCCCAAATTTTTCCCTGTTTGACTTGGCGGTCAAATCGCGATATCTCCTCCATACGGACTTCGTTCGCGAAAATAAATATACCGCCGGAATCAGGAAAATGAGACGGACGCATGGAACTGTTTTCATATCATTCCAAGCACTTTGAAAATTGAGCAAAATTTGATCCCCTGATCACTCACCTTTCAAGTTACAAGTTAATTTTTATATTCCCATATTTGAAGGACAGATAGATGCAGATGCCTTAGAAAAATGGTTAAATCTGCTAGAAGGTTATTTCTCTGTTCTTAATTTCTCTGACAGGGAAAATATCACCTTCACACTCCTTAAGGCTATCTCCCATGTCAAAAATTGGTGGGAAACTTACTGGGAGAAAAGTTCCACAGAGGAGTTTGGAGTATATGGAGTTGAGCCCACTTGGGATTTTTTCATGGATGCGGTAAAGGAACAGTATTACAGTATTACCATGCTAGAAACTATAAGGACCAGTACATGAGATGGACCACACTACAGAAAAAGAGGGGCCAAGAAATTTCGGAGTTCACCAATACCTTCCATACCTTGCACACCGAGATGGGTATCAAAGACTACAAACGACATTTGGTTCTGAAATACCATGGGGCTCTGCACATATACATCCAAATTGAAATGGATTTTATAGACATCTCATCACTCGGTGTTGCTTATCGATATATTGTTAAAATTGACCAGAAATTTAAGCACCAGAACAAACGAGAGTTAGGGTTTGCAAATCTGGAATAACCAAAGTATGATAAATACGGCCGTAAAAGATAGTCTCCTGAAAACCATTCCAAGCCATAGGAAAATAAGGGTCACAGAAAGACGAAAAAGGAAACCAAAAAATGGTGTGATTTTCAAAAAATCCCCTGGCACAACACCAATGAATGTTTCTCAAAACAGTCATTAGTGTTCGAGATCAAAGACAAGGAGATGAACCCTGATTCAGAATCTGATTTAGAAAATATTGATAGAAGACATATCATCGACGTAGACCCCATTGTTATTGTCACGACTGCAAAAATTCAACCAGAAGAACCCACATATCATGAAGAGGGGGAGCACATTTTTCATTCACATATGTGGGTGAAGGGGACCCCTCTGCATTTTATTGTTGATAGCGGAAGCCAGAAAAAAATCATCTCACAAAGGTCGTCAAATAGTTGGGATTGTTGACAACACCACACCCGCAACCATACAACATTGGTTGGCTTCGCTAGGGACACGATCTTCATGTCAGCCAATAGTTTCGATTTTCATACAACATCCATCCCTTCAACGATGAGGTATTATGTAATGTTTCCCTTGTTAGCACTCTATAATTTTCCCAAGGTTGTGGAGGCAATCACAGAGGCAACATCAAAACCACTTCAAGTCAGGGATCTAGCCCTCCGAGACTCAGAGAGGGATCTCTCTGTCAAATTTAGATTTGTTTGAAATAGGATATTAGGCTAGTTATGCAGAATAGGTTATGTTCTTGGAGTTTTCTATAGATTGGCTAGAAAAGGTTTCACACCTCCATTGGGCTATGGGGTCTATTCATAATGATAGAGATCAAAGAACAGTTTATAAGGAGTCTTCTCACAGGGCGAGATAATGCAACTATTGGATTCTTTGGGAATAAGTGATGGATTAGCAGAAAAGGTGAGATAGTCAATCACAGTAAAGAAGCATTTAATAATTTCTTCACTATAACATAAGAAGACAAACATTTAGATTTTTAAAAGTAAGAAAATAGGGTATGCATAGATAAATCCTGTAACGTTAACTCCTTTTAAAAGATCAGATAGAAAACACAATGATAAAAAAGGCAGATACACATTCAATGATGAGGGAAAACTTCACCAATAGCTAACATGCAGGAATCCTATGAAACGTTTCTTTATATTTCTGGAAAATCTCTTGATAGAAGTTACAGTGCTGACAGCTTGCCTGGGCGTGAGATTAACAACCTTTTACATTAAAAATCATTTGAATAAATAGGAGAGATCCCCCAACAAGTTTTGTAAGTAGGATTTAAACGCCTCAGCCAAAAATAGCCACAAATCCCCAAAAGTCTGGAACTGTCTGCCATGAAAGATGGGCCGAATTTCTACGAAACATAGGTCCACTCAGACACATGTTTCTCTTTAATAATGACCCCTAGGAAAAAAATTAAAGAGTTTATTGTATATGGGAATGTTTTGGACAAAAACCTCCTTCGTTTTCGCCAAATTTGCCTCCATCTTCCCATAACAGCTCTCGCAAAATCATGATTGTAACAGAAAAATGAAAAATTGGAAAAAAAGGCCTTGAAGATGGCTTCGATTCTCTCTTCTAGTGGCACCTGTGAAAAAAGTGAGAGATTTTTTTGTTCTTCATCCCGTTGCGGAGAAAAATATCTCTCGATTTCATAAAATTTGCTTTCATTAGCCCGGAATTGGCTTCAGAAGATGACATGATCAACAGGCAAAAAATGGGTGAAATTTGGAAAAAAAGATTTTTTTTTGGGATAGATGGTATTCCAGACCCCCCTTGAGGTGGTAAGAGGTTTTAGGGGGGGTGGGGGGTTACGCTGGCCTATGGAGATGACAAGTGTCCAGGGGGTGGTAATTGAAAACAACCATTCCAGACCCCCCCCTCTCTTTAAACTTCGGATGGTAAGGGGGGGGTCCGGAAAATATCATATCCGTTGATTTTGATTTGTGATGTGATGAATGTACGTGAGGTATGGGTGGGTAGACTTAGGGTAGTGTTAGTTTTTGTTTTTAATTTTTTGTTTTTTGTTTTTTAATATTATTTTTATTACATGTTTTGTTTACGTTTTTGTTTTGTTATTATTGTTTTACTACTTTGTTTTGTTATATATTTTATTTTGTTATTGTTTTATTACTCTGTTTTGTTATATATTTTATTTCATTTTTTTTTATGTTTTTATTTTATTTTAATATTTGTTTTATTTAATATTAATTAATCCAACTCTAAACTAATTAATAACTTTGATTTTTAACTTAATTATTAACTAATTAACTAATTAACTAATTAATAATTAATAAATTATTAACTAGTTAGTTATTAGCTAGTTTAACCTATTCTAACTATACTAACATTTATTATTTAAACTAATTAACTTTATTGTTATTTTTGTTTATCCTAAGTTTGATTATTTCTGGATGGGTGGTGGACGAGATGTGGCTAAGGGACGAAAGGACAAGGGAATAAGTGGCATAGAGGTGGATGAAGGATGCAGAAAAGGTGATGGAGGATCGGGCGAAATGGATGGATGACACGTTGGAACAGGGGCCGCCAAAGAAAAATGCCTCATTCCGGACCCCCACCCCCCCCCCCCCCCCGGGGTTTGGAATCGCCTGTAGACCGTCCATCTGCATGCTGTCACGATGACCGTATATCTGTGTGCACTTTTTAGTCACCTTTCCGAACCCCATCCCCCACTGTTAAAAGAAGAACCCACTGTTAGCCATTGATCTACGCACCATTAGATTGACCGTCAATCTAAGCGCATTCTTTATTCTCCAAGCACGAATGCAGCAAAAACTTTGGCTTTGTGCTTTTTGTGGTTTTTGTGCACTACTTCCCTTGCTTTTGTCTCCATGGGGTTAGGAAACACCACTTAGCATCAACAATCATGAATTTTCTTTTCTTTTCCTTTCCTTGAAAATAATTTGCAGAAATGAAATATTATTTGCAAGCCAAAATACACCCGGAGTGAAAAAATTTCCAGTCACCAGATGATACTATGAATTATAGGGTTATAACAGTGGCTCCACCTAGGGATGGCAGCTTCTTTTAGGAGGTGTTGAGAACCATAGAGCTTTGAACATGCAAACCAGTTCTTTATCAATTGGGTTGATCCTAAAATATTATTCTACAACCTACACCTATTTTGATCTTGCAACTGAAACCAAATTAAAATAAACACTCTTGAAAAAGAGATGCTCAGAATGCTGAGCTTATTCATTTTCCCTACCTACCCTATGCTACTGATAATTTTTTTGTTCTAAATTATACAATAATGCCAATGCAACCAGTTAAGCAAATTCTCTAACAACTCTACTCTTTCAATGTTTTTAATCAATATCAGAAATAGAACTTGCGCGAGCAACTTATACTGATTTCCAACATGATCCTTACAACACAAAATCCTGGGTTTGTGGACAATTCCAGAGACTTTGGGAACCAATGGGTATTCTAAAAAGAAAAATTTCTCCATATAGGCAACTACAAGATCATGATAAACGTGACCCATTTCATGATGTTCGAAATCAACCAATTCAACCTCATGATTTGGTACTATATTTACGTCGTCTAGATCCTCAAAAAATTTCTAATATGGCAGCAAATGTTCTGATGGGCTTTGTAATGCGACTTTTGCTGAAAAAGACAATGAAGTTGACTGCATGATCATGTCAATATCATAACAACATTTTATCCCATAGCTGGATGATGGAGGAAGACTTTGACAACACCAGTCATCCAACACATAAGATATTGGATCTTGTAGAAATTCAATTGTCTGTTGCATTGGTTCCATAACAACTTCTTGATTTTCTGCGTATTTATCCTTTAGCATATACTCAAGATTATTTTTCAAAAACTAAAATGAATTAAAGAATAATGGTACAGAGTTGTTTTGGATTAACTCATAATTTTCCTCAGGCTTTAATCTTTCCTCTGAAATTTGGAAATCAAAGTTGGTAAAGGGATGCAACTCTGGATTTAGAACAACCTCCACATCAACAATGACATCTTCACCTAGTTGACTAGAAAATTCTCCCTCTCTACTATTGACAACTTGCTTACAATTTCCTCTCAAAAATTGAAAAGAAGAGAAACATAAGGGCAAAGATTTTTCCCTTACTTTGAAATTTTCTGCCTCCTCGTCATCGTTGTCATGACTGTTGTGCAAGGGATGATTGTCATATATGAACTGTAAATGATCTTTTTCCTCCCATTCATGTGTGGCTGATTTATTTGAACAATGCACCTCTATTTTAGCCTCATGATCATCATCATACTGATCATACTTGGGTAGATTATCCAAGCAGTAAATGCCATCAAACATGCACATCATATCAGCTGGTTGTTCCTCTGCAAGTTGAGATGGAGCTTCATCTTTGACTGTGTTGTGAATTGAATACATGAAAGAATCATTATCCAAACCATGGTACCAAGGATGAACAACAAAATGTTTGGGAATAGTGAACGTCAATGGAACATGATGTCTTTGGACAGCATGCTCATTTTTCCCATTGATCCTCTGCATCATCTCTTCCATGGCACTGTCCAATTTAGCTTCTGATAACTTCAACTGCTCATTTTCTTTGTTTTTTACCTTTGACCTTTTGATCAACAAGTTGGCCTCCACATCAACTGCAATGTTCTGCATTTCTTCAAGTGTTGCAGTGTTCCTTTCTCTTAATTGGAATGCCATCTCAGGATCGAAGGCATCTGGGAAGTGCAAGTGGGCTAATCCTTGGGGTGGTCTTATATCAACAGACATTGCATGATATACCTTATTGAACCTTGCTGAAAACAGTTGTACTGTTTCCCCTGGATGTATTTTCAAATGGTCATACTCTTCCAGGGTGAGAAAGACATTTCCCATGATCACCCATCGATCTAGGAAAACTTGCACAAACTGATGGAAATTGTTAATGCTTGCAGCTAGGAGATTTTTAAACTAGTTCTTGACTTTAAATCCCAATGAAAGGGAAAACATTCTGATGCAGACATCATCATCTTCTACCTCAAAGAGGTCAAGAAAATCCTCAAGACATTGGATATGATTTTCAGCAATAATATTGGCATTCTCTCCATCAAACCTGGGTAGATTATTGGTGTAATTTGCAGGGAAGTCATGGAGGATAGCAGGAAAATATAGGGGCTTGTATATGTCTGGGATTTTGGCAGGTACAGGAGGTGAAGCAAGAGGCTTACAACCATCCGGAGGTTTAGCAAGAATAGGAGATAAAGATGGAGTCTTATGTCTCAGTAGGGTTTCTACAGGTGCATCTGGGATGTGCACAGGTGTATGAGTATGTACATAATCTACAAATTGGGGTTTAGTCTCTTGAGGCTCTTTAGGTTGAAAATGATCATCCTAAATTTCAACAATATACTCTGGACTAGGATCATGATAAGAGAGAAATTAATTGCAAATTAAACCAATAATATCATGAATACAATTTGAGCTTGAGTACCTGGTCTTTCTAGGCTGCATCCTTCAGGTTCTTCCTCCACTGGAGTCTTTGAGTTGGCACTGTCTGGAGCTAATTTGGAGTCACCAGGTGAATGATCTTAGCCTCCTTATGTCTGGTCACTATCCACCATCAATGATCAGATCTGGAACTTTGAAGTGTACTACTCGAGAAGGTTCCCCAGTGGAGTCGCCATTCTATTAGCACTCTGTAATTTTCCTAAGGCTATGGAGACAATAACAGAGGAAACATCAAAACCGCTTCGAGTTAGGGATCTAGCCCTCCGAGACTCAGAGAGGGATCTCTTTGTCAAATTTAGATTTGTTTGAAATAGGATATTAGGCTAGTTATGCAGAATGGGTTATGTCCTTGGAGTTTTCTATAGGTTGGCTGGAAAAGGTTTCACACTTCCATTGGGCTATGGGGTCTGTTCATAAAGATAGATATCAATGAACAATTTATAAGAAGTCTTCTCAAAGGGAAAGATAATGCAACTATTGGATTCTTTGGGAATAAGTGATGGATTAGCAGAAAAGGTGAGACAATCAATCACAATAAAGAAGTTGTTATCACCCCATAAATTATGGGAATCAACTGGTGAATGGAATATTATTTGTATCTAGTGTTTTTATTGACAAATGATCTTTCATTCTGCAGATGATTTGAAAAGAAAAAGAAAAGAGAAGAGAAAAAAGGAAAAAGAAAAGAAAAAAAAAGGAAAAAGAAAAAAGAAAAAGCAAAAGAAAGAAAAGAGGGCATAAAAGAATTGAAATAAAATCCCCATGCAATAATGGTAACTTGGCCATACCATTCAAGCATGGCCAAGTTCTTTTTTAAATTTAATGTTGATAGATTAGTGAATAAATCTGACTAAACTATCTAATCCTGGTCAGATAGCCCTTAGGATAGGTTAGTGAATAAATCTAACTAGACTGTCTAATCCTGGTCAGATATCCCTTAGGTTAGATTAGTGAATAAATCTGTCAAGACTATCTAATCCTAGTTAGATAGCCCCTAGGTAGAGTAATTTCTTAACCCAACTATTTAATCTAGGTTAAATGTCATAGAAAGATAGGTTAGCAGGTAGGCTAGTTGTTTTATTTGTTCCATTCCAATAAAACCAGCTTGATGTAATGTTTGAACCATGTCTTGAATGTTTAAAAGGTTACTTGGTCTAAGTCCCTTGGTGGAATTATGTGAAAAGTTTGGGAAAAAACCCGTAAGTTGCACTTATCCTAAGTTTTCCCAACACATATTTTTCTGCAACTGATTTATATTTCCTACACTTATCAGCGGTCCAGATCGTGGCACACAGAGCATTCCGGACCCCCCCTGGGGGGGGGGGGGGGGGTCTGGAATCGGTAATAAGAATCGCACAAATCTGGACGGTCCAGGAACAAGCGTGTTAATCCATGGCCCAAATTTGATTCCGGACCCCCCCCGTCCATTCTACCTTTAATGGAAGGGGGGGAGGTCTGGAATGAGTAATAAAGGACGTGCTAAGATCTGCGGCCAGGAAACAAACGCGCAAATCAATGGTTTACAATGGATTTTGGACCCCCCTTGATGTTCTGATTTTAACCAAAGGGGGGAGGGGTCCAGAATGGATATTCCCTCCGACGGGCACCTTGTCATAGGTGGCACAAATCTATTGGTCTTGAAGTCTTCTCACCATATGCCATCTGACAGCCTCCATCACTCAGGGACATCATCCTCCACTGATGCCACTTGTTTCACGTGTTCCCAAGTTGTGTCCCATCCCATAACTGCTATCAGTCCCCGCTATCAGTCCCTAACCCCTTTCACTCATGAAAATCCCCTTATTGCGACTTTTACCACCAATCCCTGGCCTCCACGTCACCCGTCTGTATGTTTGGGCCACCATCACTTTCCATCTCACCCCCAAGTGGCCCATTGTCCATTTATTACAGGATAACATACCCGTTATCCTGCTGACCTGTCTCCCGCACCCAACTGACCCCAGTTTTAAATAAAACTATCGTTTTCCTCCTTCATTCACTATTCATCCATCGCACCATAATTTTTACCTCTTACACCTCCATTGTTTTTCCGTCACCTTCATCCACTATCAGTCGACCCCACTAACCTAGTTTTATTTACAGGTATTGTTGTAAGAGATGGCGCCAAAGCCAAGACAAGCAAAACGAGAGGAGAATCCTTTTCTCCCGCCTCCTGTCGACTTGGACAAAATCCCATTGGTCGATAAAGACCGACTGATCGCAGATACCATTTGCGACTTTGATTTTTCAGACCTCCAGTCATGGCTCCGAGAAGTGTTCCTAGACCAGAGTGATGAAATTGGACTCTGGGAGTCCAATTTGCCCCTTTACCTTTTTCCCCAGATCCACCATTTCCCTGAATTTGCACTGAAATGCCAAGCCCACTATATTCCCAAACAACGAGCCATCGTATCCTCATACGGAAACACCCTGTTTTTCATCACTCCCAAAGACATAGACCAGATGATTCAAATTCCTCGTGTTGAATATATGTGCCCTTTCAATTTGGAAATCCTCACTGAGTTATATCAGAAAATGACCTTTCCCAAGAGAGCTCAGATATTCGATCTTTTCCTCCCCACTTCCACTCAATTCCCTTCCACAAATCCCCCTTACCCGTCATCCATGTTCTCCACCAAGGGAAACCAGGTAATTTCCTCCCTTTGTGCCCTGCTAGGTTACTATTCTGACCAATGGGTAGATGATCCCATCCTGGGTTTTCTATCCATTTTCTCAAATGATGAAAAGCCCACAACGCAGTTTGATTACATCACCTTCTTGGTCGACAATATTCACGAACAGCTCGTGAATTTTGGCACAGAGGGAATGTTCAGATATTCTTCCATACTGGCGTACATGTTCATTTACTTTCAAGCTGATAAGTTCAGTTTCTCCATGTAGAAGATGGACACATATGGAAGACCTCAGCCAGTCACAGCATGGACTTCTTTACTAAAGCATAACTCCACAGAGTATAGCTTCAAGGTTTTCATTGATCTTTTCTATCACCAGGTGGTAAGCATGTTAAGAAACAGGCCTAAGCCATGAATAAATGACGAGGTCCAGAGAATTCTACATCCCTTAGACAATGTAAAGACAGGATACTAGTTTCTGTATCAAAACGACACTGAGATCAGAGTTTTCGGGTGCGAATTGGCACCTTACAGACTGCTCAAAGTTACGGTGCCTAGTCATATTAGATGGGAGGAACTCTGTGATATGCTCGATTAACAGATGAGTTTTCCAGGTCCATTCACCTGTCTAGTCAGAAGAGGTTGCGTAGGAACCTCACCAATGACCTACCCCAGAAATTTCGCATGCAGTTGTACCAAGTCATCAAGCAGTTTTGATTAGTTAAATTAGTTAGACTAAAAATAGAATGAGCATGTCATGATCAGTTATGATAGGAACATTTGTATTTTGGAATTATAAATACTTCACCTTTCGACGTATTGAGGGTTGTTGATTCGCACACCCTATCGCTATGAGACTGTACTATTTTTGAAGATATCTGCCATTAATAAAAAGGAGGCACTTTTACAAGATTCTTGCATGTATTTACTCATGACGTTGATCTCCTAAGTTGAATGTTTTTCTTGCTTTGTGATCATATTGTTTTCTGAAAGTAATCTTTAAGAGTAACGTATGTTGCAGGATTTATCTTAGATACCCTGTTTTTGATTCTAAAGATTTTAAATGTTTATCTTCTGATGTTTTCAATTAAGAAATTCTTAACTGCTTCTTAGTTGAAATTATCTTTCTTATCTTTTCTTCTATCCATCATTTAAGCTACTAAAATATCCAGTGAGTATATTATCTCGCCCTGTGGAAGTCTTCTTTTGTTGTTTCTGGTTGTATCTCGTATTTAATTCAAATAGACCCCATACCCTAATGGATGTGTAGACTGTCTCAACCAATTTAAAAACACTTTGACAACAAAAACCTACTGTTTTCTTTAACTAGCCTAATATCTGATTTAAAAACCAAGCTAAATCATTTAGAGAGATCCCTCTCTAAAGCTGGAAGGGCTAGATCCCAGCTTTAAAAGCGGTTGGATAAAGTTACCTTTGTGGATTTCTTCTCTTTCAACCTCTAGGAAATTTACCAAGTGCTAACGTAATGGCGACCATACTAGGGAAAGAACTAAAAAATTGATAATTTCATCTTTTCTTTCCCCTAAAAAGAAAGTTCAAATTTGAGAAGAAAGTAATGTTTAGAGGTTGATTAACTATGTACATATTATTTTCAGACTCGCAAAATTACAATATATATATATATATATATAT
>CBVK0100683033.1:0-13626 GCA_900067695.1 Picea abies
AATATTGAATCACTCACCAACAAGTTTGAAAATTTTGTAAAAATGGAATTGCCTTCAACATGGGATGACAAAAGGAAGCTTCTGTCATTTGAAAATTACAGGAAGAATTTATTCATAATCAAAGAAAGTGAGGAGAAGTTTCAACGAATGGTCGACGTTATGAGAGGGAAAACTGTTGTAGACTTACTCATAACTGGTTTTTATTTACTCTGGAAAATTAAAAATATTTTCACAAGTCCTCTTGCATATGAGAAATATATTGAATTGGACATTGTGTATAAACAAATGAAGGCCTTCAACTATCCATCTAGTGAAAATTGGAAGCTTCTCATTCAGTTATTAACTGAATGAGTCATCAAATGGTTGGAGAAAAATTAGGGTGTATTCTAGTCAAAATATAAAGTTCTAGTGTATTTATTGCTTCTTTGTCAAAAAAATATAGGTTGTTGTTATTCTAAGAAGCTAATTTACATATCTCGATAACCATATATGGTTATACCCATTTTGTATAAAGGGAAGGTTTTTTGATGTAAAAGGGGCTAGCTTTTGATGGAGGAAAGATCAATATTTCTAAGAAACCAACATTGGAAGCACAAGATTATTACTTTGCAAAGTTTTGCAATCTTAAACCTAGAGAGGATTTCCAAAGAGAAACTCTCTCGAGCTGTCGATTTTTTCCTAGAGTCAACAGTCAGATCTTTTTCATGCAACAATATTCGGGTTATAAGTTTGGATGGTCGGATTTAACACTCTGAACGGTCTCCTTCAGACTCTGAATGAATTTTAATCATGACCGTTGAACATCACTGGAAGGACGATCCATATCTTTCGCATGCGATCCATATCTTTCGCATGCAAAATCGGGCTATGAGGGAATATTCCTCGATACCTCTTGTCGATACCTTGAAACTTCCAAATTTTCTGGATGCCAAATTATTAGCTCCGACTACATGTCATCACTTTTTTGGGGCTTTAACCTTCAGCATGTGAATCGAAGAAGGAATATTCTTCGATCCCTTTTCACTAACACATTAGAGCAGACTGCGAAATAGATCCCCTGATTGATGATGCAGATTTCTCTAGAGTTGTTGAACGGATAGATCTCTCTCTTAGAGTTAATATGTAGGGATGGGAATTGAACATGAGAGAGGAAGAATCCGATGCAAAGTTATAAATGCACACTCTACCATTTTTTAGGTTTGATGGAAAATTGACCAGAACTGTTGCTCTGGTGGGTTTTCTCTTTTGTAGGTTCATGAATTAAGGGTGCAGATTAACCCACGGGCCTGGTCAATGGTTGTTGAGTGAGAAATTTTAAACAACCATAATGTTTGCTAAACATTTCAGAATGAAGCCCGTGATACCTCATTGGAAAGGTATCAGACAGAGGAACACAATGGTATGGGTCTCCAAGTCGAACAACTGATATAAGACATCAAAAAATATATAAATCCAACAACCACGGATTTCGGGGGGGGCGAAATGGCCATACCAACTTCATACAATCATATTTGGGGCTAGAAGTAATGAAATAAAGCATAGGATAGCTCGATAGAAAGATGGAGAAGAGAAGATAAGTATGGAATAGAAAATGGAGGAAGATTGAGAGTGTAAATTACTTGAAAATGAAAAACACAGACATAACCCGAATTCATATGAAGAACTAGACATGCATACTTCAAACAATCTTATCTTGAACTACTGAAGATGAAATTGAGCCAGAAATAGATCAATAGAAAGCTTCGATAGAGGAGATCAATAAAAAAATATATCATTCAGCGTATCAGAGCCAAAAATGCTCAGAACAACACAATAAATTCAGAAAATGAACCAACAGGCAGAGTGAATAATAAATTTAAATAGATATCATCGGTAAACTGTCATAGGGAGAATGTAGCCACCTGAGATTCTCTTCAACTCCCATTTGTAACTCCTACATCTACATTTTTGAAATTCAAGAAAAAATTGAAATGTAAAAAAGACAAAATTAGGGGAAAATGAAACGAATGGTCATGAGAACTGAAGAGTCTCTCTCTTGTTCTATAAAAGGGAGCTAGTTGAATGTATAATGACTTTTTCCCTTTGTAACAAAGGATGGTACTATCACTTATAATTAATAAAGAAGAGGAGGCATTTCAGAAATAGGTGGCTTTGATGGATGTAGTAGAGACTACTCTTGATGCATTTATCTTTTGCTTGAGTAGATATGATTCTGTTGTATGAATTCTTTCTGCAATTTGTTTTGTTTACTCAGGCCATCACATGTTTCTTCATGGGTACAAAAATGATGTTATAAATGTATTATGAAACTATTTATCTATGCATCTATAGAATTATTTCTTTCATTTACCATTAGAATACATGAATTACTTATGGTTCTGATGGTTATCTTTCTCTATACTCATTCTCTTATTTTTTCTCTCGGGATAGGTTAGAATTAGTTAGATTGGATTAGTCAACTTTTAGCTAGTTTAGCCTTAGAATTAGTTAGAACTATTTGGGGGGAAGTTCATTGTTTTTCCCCTTTTTATTCTTTTAATTATGAGCGACAGTGAGGCCGATAAAATCACGGGAAACACTACTCCAAATGAGAGTAGGTTTGATTGGGACCTTCCATCGGGCATTTTCCCTCATCTAATTGAACAGGTTATTTTGGCCTATCAACATAGTCCTGATACATGTAGCACATCCTGGGATTCCAACCAACCACTGGACTAAAGATGGAACAATTTTTTTCCCTCTACCATCACTGCATACTTGGCATCATCACTAAGGTCCACATGGATGACCGAGTCCTTGTCTATCAGATTGTTGAACAAATCACATGCTCCTATCATATTTTCTTCCCACTGAGAATAGAAAAATATAGGCAACACTTGTAGCCCAACAACTCTGCCCCTATTGTATGAACATGTAGTGGTGACTTGTACGAACTATACACACCTCAAATTTCCTACTCTGTATGACCCTATCCTATGGTTGTACCTGCTACTGATACAACCTAGATATATCCTTGCTACCAAATATGTCTATTGTTGCGACCTTTCTTCTCTTCTCCTTTGGACTGATCACTAGATGAAGCTCCTGTATCACCCTTACTAAGATCTCCTTGAAAAAACAGTCCTTCTTTTCTCCCTCTATGAATCATTGACTCCAAATAGATCTGTTATCCCTTGAGATGATCTCTAGATTAAATTCCTTCTTCACCCTTGTTGAGATCCTCTTGAGTCACAGGCCTTCGTGTCTCAAGCACTCAATTAATTTCATTGCTATTTTACAAATCTGCAGATATATCCTTGCAAATTTGATAGATCTGCGACAAATTTTTATGGATATATGTTTGGTCCTTTAAAGGATATATGTTTGGTCCTTTAAACACCCATTGTTGCAACCTGTTGGATTTCAAATCTAATAAATATGTTGTCGTAAACTATTGTGTAACCTGAAATTGGCCTCCCTCCCAGAGTGAGAGCTCTGATACCATGTCGATTTTCTAATCCCAACACCTAGGTAATGTTGATGTTACAGTAGCTGCGGGAGGTATTAACCTCCACATGTAACCTTTGACTAGAATGGAATATTCCAGAAGAAAGAGAAACCCTAAGACATTGGATAATAACCCTAGAAGACAAGTCAGCCTAAGAGAATAATTAATATTAAGTTATTAGCCTCCAGGAAGAGAAGTCAACCTAGTTAGGTGACTTGGAGTAGTTTAAATAGAGGGCACTAGAGCTCCTTTGGACTCACTCACTCTCATAGCCTCATAAGGAGTAGAGGTGCACATGACTGGAGGAGAGTTGCAGCTGCTGCAGTGGTGACTTGGTATTTGGTTATGGTTTGTACTTTCTCTTTGGTTATGGTTTGAACTTTCTACTTTGGTTATGGTTTGGACTTTCTTCTTGGTACGTTATATTTTGAGAGAGGTACACTACCTTGGTTGGCTATTGGTTATATGGTTTTCTTCCGTAATTATTTTGTCTGTCAATGTTAAGGTGCTCGGGGGTGGCCTTTGTGCCTATGGTTGGGTGACAATATTGAGATAGTGTCTATGGTGAAAATGATCACATCTCTTTTATTCTAACAGTTTATGGGCCCACACTATCTTTGAACATTCTAACCATTAGAAAATAGATTGGGAGGATTTTCTCTGTTGCAGTTGCAACTGCAGTCATAGTTTTGTGTTTTGTTGGAGCAAAGAAACCCTAACCCTTGTGTTAAGGCACCTTAAGTGAAGCGCTTGACCTAATTCTTTGATAACCTAGTGCGCGCTAGCCTAGCACACCTCCTGGTACTCTCAGCAAGCCAGGACAGCAAGTTTTAGGTTTTTGGTCAAAATCAACATTTGACCAAGTCAAAATCTAAGGTTGACCAGTCAAAAGTCAAAATGAAAGGTAGTTATGAAGACAAAATACCTAGCATGAAGAAAGTGTATGATGTGCCCAAGAGAGATCTACTGAAAGGAAAATTAGGAGGTTTACCAATCCTCTAGCAGCTAAACCTCTGGTCCAGCAAAGTCATTCTAAGGTTTATTGTCACAGTTGGGTAACAAAGGTATGTACCTATACATGTTCTTTTAATTTGTATAATTAGCATGAGTGTGTTTGCAAGGAATGTACAAGGGATCTTGTCCAAATTAGTAATCTTGGATTCAATGCATTCAAACGATCAACACACTCTCCAGGTTTGACTTGATATGTCTCTAGTTGTTATGGCATTATGAGATTCTAGTCAAAATTAAAGCTATAAGCTGACTTTAGTCAAGATCTTATAAGGTTGAGATAGTATTCTCTAAATCTGTTTTCTGTCAAGAAAACATATTGTATAAGGGACAGGTCGGAAACGATACTTGTCTAAGAAGAAAAGCAATCCAAGTGGAACAATAGAAAGACTCCATGCAATTTATCTCATGAATGCTATCATGAATATGTATTTCCAGGATTGTAGCAATTGCCTCTATCCTTTCCCTTATTCTTGTTTCCATTTACTATCATAAACATATTTTCTTGGATCTTTCTTTTGTTTCTTGTATTGTTCTCGGCAGGTACCCTTGTGAAATATGTTGAGAAACCTTTGATGAACAATATTTATGGAAGATGTCATAGAAGAAGTCTATAAGGATGACACAATTCTTGCAACAACTGCCATATGGGAAACAATCAGAACAAATATAAATAAACTTAAAGAGACTTAGAGGGAGTTAGACTCGGAAGTATTGCGAAGGAAATCAGTAATCAAAAGGAAACCAGAACATGCTTGTGACACTTTGTAGAAAGAAAAGAGAGATGCACCAGACATAAGCATGGACTCTTTTAGATAGAGGAAATTGATTGCAGAATTCCAGAAGCATGCAGTCTCTGAATAAAAACAAGGAAGTTCTAGATATTGGTCATTCAAGCATGAAGCCTGGATTAAGAGTGAGCTAATATCCAATGATATGATCTATTGAATAATATGTGAAGATTATGAAGTATCTTTCCATGTTATTCATTGGAAGTAGCAACCATGATAAGCAACAGGTGTTCAACTTGACTCTAGAAGAAGTCTTGTTCAAAAAGAAGCCTTGAATATCCTTGGTTGTCCATCTACATTTATGTTCCTATGACGAAAGGAAGAAGTTGGAACCTTCAGGACGGAAGGACATGGAATATATAGAAGATTCCATGGACTCCAATGTTGAAGAGGAAAATGAGGAAGAACATGAAGATTCCAAGAAAGAAAGAAAATCCAGAACAACAAAAATTGTACCAGTTACAATAATGAAAATCATAAGACTATCAACATGATTTTAATCCACTAGAAGTAGTCAAGTAGAAGGAATGGAAGGAAGTTGTGATGAAGAACAATGTGTGTGAGAAATTGTTAAAAATACTTATAAATGGAAGCATTGATATATACAAGCTGAGATTCAGGGCCAGAGGGTTCTCCCAGAAGGAGGGAGAAGAATATGATGACAGATTGTTCCAGTAACCAGATATACATGTACCTGATCCATTATATCTCTTGTAGTATCCATGGGTTGGATTTTACATCAGATGGATGTAAAGACTGTTCTTCTCAACAGAGTAATTGAAGAAGAAGTGTATGTAGAGAAACCTAAAGGTTTTTAGGTATACCAGAAAGAGACCCATGTATGCAGATAGAAGAAGACCTTGTATGGATTCAAGCAACTTGGTGCAAAGCCTCTCATGTAAAACAGAAGCATGGTGAAAAATTCCTATGACAAAGGAAGTGCATCAAAATGGTTCTTCAAAAGTCTGGGATGATGGATTGCAAATCCATGGAAAAATCCCATGATGACAGATCTAAATAAGTTGAGAGACTCGGATCTAGTAGACCCATCCCTGCATCGACAATTGATTGGCTCGTTAATGTATTTGGTGAATACTTAGCCGGATATTTGGTTTGTTGTGAAAATAGTTCCAGGTGGAACCTAGCTATGAGAATTGAATAATTGCAAATCGTGCCTTGAAACATATTCATGGGACGTTTGAGTTATGATATACAACTGCATGGATTTATCGATTCAAATTGGGCAGGTAGTGCAGATGACATAAGAAGTGATTCTTGGATATGTTTCAATTTGATCTTTTCCATGATATCATAGGCTAGAAAGAAACAAAAGTATGTCACACTCAATAGTGCAGAAGAAGGTTATATGGCAGCTTGAAATACTCATACATAAGCAATGTGGCTTCAAAAGAAGATTTTTGGATTGTTTGATCAGGTACAATATTCAACTATGATATATTGTGATAACCTAAGCTGTGAGAAGCTTTCAGAGAACCTCGTGACAATTCGAAGTCAATTGAGATAATGTAATACTCTTTTCATGATAAAGTCCATAAGGGAGAAGTAAATCTAAAATATATCTCCATAGATGAGCAAATAGCATATATTTTGGTAACGCCTTTGTCCAAGATGAAATGTTTGTGTACTTAAGGGACAATATGGGACTCATGGAGATGACTTCCTTATTGGAAAGGTAAGTGATTACTACCTAGGTTGGGAAGGAGCACTGATATGTTATTGATATATGGGCAGTCATTTTCCAGTTTGGAAAATGATCTAGGTTGGGAAGTCACTTTCCAGTCTCGAAAGTGGTCCAAGATTTTTTATGGACAATCATTTTCTAGTTCAAAAAATGGTTCAGAAAGGATAGTCATTTTCGTAACAAAAATGGTACAATAGATTTTTGATGTACCATAGACAACGATTCCCCTTGTGGCCAGAGTGGGGGAATGGTATAGGAAAGTCATTCTTCTTTCCAGTCACTATGAGAAGTGGTCAAGAAGAATGGTCCACCGCTCCAGGTAGTCATTCTTTAAAAGTTCATAGTCATGAGTAGTTTCCAAGAATGGTTCTATGTAGGAGGTTGGTGCAGGACAATCATTTCCATAGGAAATGGTTTGAACAATCATTCCCTAGGGTAGATTCATTCTTCCCAGGTTTCACTATGAATCGTCTCGGAAGAATGACCTAGTTAGGTTGAATGGTATAGGTTTAACAATCAGGAACAATTATTCTTCTATGCTTGGGAAGAATAGTCCAGACAGCCCATGGCTGATGTTTAACTTTTTGAGGGAATATTCTCTTCCAGATCTCATAGATGTGAGTGGAAGAATGGCCCAGATGACTCAGTTTTTATCATGCCATTATTGATGCAGGTTGATATCGAATGATATGATTGTTGTGGAGACTGTATGTCTCTAGATAGTATTTGTATGCTACTGTGGTGCATATGTTCCACTGGTAGTGACTGTGTGTCACTATTTAGTAGTTGTGTGCTACTAGGAGTGGTTGTATACCACTGGACAATAATTGTGTACTACTATGGATAGACACAACAATTTTCTATTGGATGGAATTATAGTAGCAGTATGCTACTATATAATTTCCATGGAGACTACCACTAGTGTTGGACATGATTTGCATCTAGATGGATAGTTAGTGTGTTGGTGGACAGACATTCTCCTAGTGGAAAATGGTCCATTTTGAAAGATTGTTGATGTATCATGGACTGGTATTTTCCTAAGGTAAATATTGTGGCCCAAATAGGAAAATGATTCAGAACCAATATTATCATGAGGCACATTTATTGGCCCGATCAGGTTGAATAGTCAACCCCCTAAGGACATGAAATCCTGATTAGGGTGGTTGATACGAGACCCGATATTTTCCAAGGCATATGGGTAGAGATTGATCTATATGGTACATATAACCCGATTAGAAAATATTCTGAGACTGACATTCATGTAGGAATGGTATCTGTAGCCAATCGCGTCGATTTCAGCATCTGGGAGGACAAACATTCTTCTAGGACGTAGGTCTGTATTAGAAGAATGGTCCTTGTAGCCCATTTTGGGGCTTTCGACATCTGTTGGGACAACTATTATTCTAGGACATATGTCCATATTAGAAGAATGGTCCCTATATCAGTATGTTGAGTGGGTGACTCATACGAGACACTCTACTGAGTGCGTTGAGTTCAACACATGAATTATTCAACATCAAGCCTGATTACTCAGATGGAGTATGGCCTCGAGAGATGATGAAAATGATTATGTATGTTGTTTCCAGGATGCTATCAGATGATACTGATAGTGATGATGATGCTCATGACTTGATCTACGTGATCATGAGATAACATGTGTAACTATGATGATGCTACTGGTAGAATGGTCTATGTGTGCTCTAGACCATTATCGTAATACCTCCCTGGCTATAAGGGAGTGTTGATTTTACGGTAGTTGTGGGAGGTATTAACCTCCATGTGTAACCTTTGACTAGAATGGAATATTTCAGAAGCAAGAGAAACCCTAAAATGTTGGATAATAACCCTATAAGACAAGTTGACTCAAGAGAATAACTAATATTAAGTTATTATCCTCTAGGAAGAGAAATCGGCCCAGTTAGGTGACTTGGAGTAGTATAAATAGAGGGCGCTAGAGCTCATTTTAACTCACTCACTCTCATGACCTCATAAGGAGCAGAGGTGTGCATGACTAGAGGAGAGTTACAACTACTGTAGTGGTGACTTGGTCTTTGGCTATAGTTTGTACTTTCTCTTTGGTTATGGTTTGGCCTTTCTGATTGGTTATGGTTTGGACTTTCTGCTTGGTACACTAGCTTTGGAGAGAGGTACACTACCTTGGTTGGGTATTGGTTCTAGGTTTGCTTCCATAATTATTCTTTCTATCAAGGTTAAGGTACTCAGGGGTGGCCTTTATGCCTATGGTTGGGTGACAATATTGATATATTGTATATGGTGAAAACAAGCACATCTCTTTTATTCTAATAGGTAAATTATTTACTAGTGATTCCATTGTTGTAAATCAAATTAGTAGCTCATAAAACAAAATACACTTGTTGGAATAGTCAACTCAAATAAATAGTTGAATAAACAATGGAAACCAAATCTCATACACAATACACAAGGATATTATTCCCTTCAAATCATCTTATCATTAGAATAATGTCAAATATTACAAATCTCCTTTAGCGGGAAAATGACCCACTGAGAAATAAAAAAAAAGTATAGACAACACATGCAAACCCTAGCAACTCAACTATGTTTGTATGATTTTGTACATTCACTTTTCTAGATCTGTATGTGATTTTCCTCATTTAATCCCACATATGTACGTGATTTACTACATTGTAGCCCATGTACATACGCACCCTAATTGATTTGTGAAGTGTGTACAACTCTGCTTAGCTGTTGTAGCTTTGATATACCAGATCTTCTTGTGGCTTCCCCTATTCTCTCTTCTCTCTAACCTGTACTGATATCTATATGAAATTTGTCCTCCACCTATCTGAGGTCTCCTTGAGAAAAAGTTTTTATTCTCTCTCTCTCTCTCTCTCTCTCTCTCTCTCTCTCTCTCTCTCTGAAATGATCATAAAAGTATCTCCTCCCTCACCCTAGCCCTGCTTTTATAATATTGAGTTACAACCTAACCCTAATCTCCAAAATGATTAACAGTTGAGATTAAATCTCACCTCACTTGAGATCAATGGCTAATATTTAATTCAATATTGTTAATAACTTTAGTATTTCTTTAAATAAAAATCAACTAATTAATAAAAGAACTTTACTTTAATAATTCATTTAATTAAAGTAAATTACTAAGGTAAAAGGAATTGGAGAAATTCCACATGACTAGACACTTAGACACTTGCAGAAGTACATGTCTGATGCTACAAACATCAACATAAATAACCAAGTTATTATCTTAAGAAATGACTCCAATAATAATCCTCTATGGATAGATGAGGACCTTGATTTATCTGGCAACTGATACAGATGAAGCTCTAAAGACTTGGTCATGAATTTGTTCAAGTTTGAGTTGATCAAGTTATGCAATTCTCACGATCTAATAATTTTTAATGGTCTAATGAAGTAGTCAAAATCCAATCGAATGAATTGTATTGATGGGATTGGAAACAATGTTTTATATTATGTGATATATGATATCCTCATTTACAACCAAATAGTAAATTGTGACATCTTAAACAACCATGAGCCTAACTTAAATCATAGACCTTTAATCGTATCTCTAAACTTTGTCATACACTAAATCCCCATAGAAGAGAATTGTGATAACCAAAAACACTTGATCTTCAACAAAAATAAAGTTGATTTTTTTTTTCTAAAGGATTTAAATAATGAATTAAATCTCCTATGAACTTAGGACAATATTAAAGACATCTATTGTAATTTTACGATAACCTTCTCTACATCCATTAACAAGTTTTATATCAAGGTGTTGGGTAAAAAGGAAGAAAGAACAACAAACCCTTGGTATGATAAAAAGTGTAAGATTGCTAGAAAAACCATTAGGGATGCTTCTAATGAGTCCGTAAATTCCGATGTAGAAATCCCTAATTAAAATAAATAAATAAAATACTATATAAACAAAAAGAAAGAGAAATGTTTACACTTCCTGAAGCTAGATTCAAAGAAATTTTGGAATAAAATTCTAGCTTGTAAAACTAAAGAAAATGACTTGATTCCCTTGAGAGACTAGAATTCCTACCTTAAAAATCTCTATGAATCCCTTAATGTCATGGACAACATTCAAACTGTTTCTATAGAGGAAGTTTTATTAGAAGACATATAGTATGTGGTTAAGCAGGTTGCAAAAGGGAAATCCTAAAAAATGGAGGGCCTATCCTCATTCCTTACATTCATAAGCTCTTTAATTCAACAATGAAGTAGGGTTTCCCTAAACCCTAGACTCAAATCCTAATTATTCCTATTTTTAAATGTGAGGATGAAAACAATCCCTCTAATTATATGACCATTATGATTATCCCTCTTTTAGCCAAGTTATATGGAATTATTCTATAAAAGAAGATTAACATATGAATAGAAAACCATAAAAAAAGATCGAAATGCCAAGCCATATTTAGGAGTTATCATTCACTTGTGGACCACCTCGCTATGCATAGGATCATTGTAACAAAGTATTGACATAATAAAATCAATCTCTTATTTTTCTTTGTTGACTTTATAAAATCATTTGACATAATGCCTAGGACTAACCTCTAGAATAGATTAGAAGAGCTAAAAGTCCATTTCAAGTTGAGAGCCACTGCAATAAGTCTATACAAATATGTTATTGCCAAGTTTAGGAACATTGAGATTTGGTCAAATATGTCATGGCTATCCCCTTTTCCCTAGCCTTTTTGGCATATACATTGACAAGTTAGATGGTTGCTTGGAAGAAGCAGGATGTATGTCATAGTTTTAGGACTAAAGTTCCAAAATATAGTTCCTTCATGTGCAAGTACTTTGAAGGCATTTCATTTGACCCATAACCTTCAATTTTTCAAAATAAACATGGGATCAAGTGGAACTTTCAGTCTTTGTTTCATCAGATTCCAATAAGAATGGAATTTTCAAGGCCATTTTGGATAATCCTCATCCTATGTAGTGGTGAGGCCGCACCTCTTCCATAATTATATTTTATAGAACAATGAACACCACAAATATTTCAGATGTACCTAACCAAGAAGTGGGCTCAAAAGTGAATTGATCAAAATTCAGAAGCAAGATCGAAAGTTTCCACAACGATTAATTAGAGAAACTTTTGCTCACATTCATAGAAGAAACTACTAACCTTGGCCTATTTAAGCTTCACATATCCATCCTACGGCTAAAGATGAATGCACTCCATTTTTAGTTGAAAGGTAGGGATTTCACAAGTAATGAGCCCAATAGTCCTTATAAAGAAAACCATCAAAGGCTCTTCCTACAATACACATATAAATTCAACTATACACAACACCATTGTCTCCAAGAACTTGCACAATCTCATTGTTGGATAAAAATTGATTATTAATATTAGGTTTGGTGCAATATTGCAAAAACCAAATAATGACATCAATATTTACGCCTCCCTCGCGCCATCAGAGATGTGTATAAGAGACAGATTTTAACCACTCCATAGACACTTGCCATTTTTAAGCATTCCAAACAGTAGGACACCGAAGAATTTTTTTTTTCATTTTTTTCCAATATAACACAGAGAAAGGACCAAAAAGCTTCCCTAAGGTAGAAGTTTAGTGAATATTAAAGGTAAAAAATTATATGATGATGATGAGTAACATCCAATGACACTGAATTTGATTTATCAAAACTTAAGACATGACATATAGTAGATTTATAAGCTAAATAATGAACTGAAGTTGATAATGAACAAGAAAAATTAAAAGTAACAAACAATGATATCATTGTGATAAGTCTTTATTTCAAGTATAATCAGTGGTCAGACTTTGTTCCCTTCGCATCCCAAGTTGGGCACATATATCATACATTGTGAAACTAGTTATACAAAGGGAAAAGTAAAATTCTCTCCATGTCATTAAGTCCCCCATTTGGGAAATTTAACTTAAAATACATTTCTACAGGATAAAGAGTTTGTAAGTCTGTAAATTCATATCTTCCAACATGCTAGCTTATACAAGGGAGAGGTTAATTTCCATTCAGCAGATTGAATTTCCTTATATTCTTGCCACCATGTTATGAAACTATTTCCTTTTCAGAAAACATCTAAAGAAATGTTATACCACAGGAAATATGTTCTCACAAAGCTCTCTATACCACTCCAACACTGCCATTCTAGATTGTGCTTTGCTTAATTTAAAAGCCAATTGAGAAGTATTTGTGTTATGTTTGTTTTCAATTTCTCAGGATTTTCGTAGGGCAATCCGAGCAAGATCATTTTACATGAACTAACATCACTAAGTTCATCCTCATTATATGGTTTGATTTGCATGGTTAGAATGTTCATCCTCATTATATGGTTTGCTTTTCTTTGATCAGTTAGATTAAGAGAAGCAACTTTCATAGAATGTATAAAGGGTTACGTGAGGATACCCAGAATTGATACATCACATGTTGTCCATGGAATTTTTGAGATGTGAGATGCTGTACATTGCAATGATCCAAGGATTGATACTGAAACATTGCAATATTGAAAATTCATAGTGAACTTTGTAAGATGTTTGTACATTGTAAATTGACAATTGATATGACTCTACCGTCTGAGTGGGCTTAATGGTTAAGAATATGTGTTTCCTCATAAGAGGTCACAAGTTCAAATCCAGAAGAGGTAGGGTATG